>VZRX01009454.1:25294-35548 GCA_013398075.1 Notiomystis cincta | reverse complement strand
TAAAAAATCTTCCTATATTTATAAAATTCCTCAATTAAGCTTATACTAAACATAAAATACACATATAAAGCACAGTCTTTTCCTCATTTAAAAAAAAAAATCTGTTTTATTTCTTATCTGCTGAGATGAATCCCATGGGTAAACAGTAATAAAAAATGTCTTTATATTTATATGATCTTCTAATCCCAACAGGTGTATTAGGTAATTTTTCACTTGTTTCATGCGTGTCTTTTTTACTGTCTTCATCCATGCAAAAAATATTTTTTATAAATATTGATTTGAAACTAAGTAGAACAGAGGGCTATCCCGAAGTGCATTTTGTAAAATGAGGGGTTTAAGCTAAATGTAAGAAATAAGCTGTAGTGAAACCAACAAAAAGAGAAAGAATCCTTGGGGATCTCTTCCAACTCAAGATATTCTATGATTCTATGATCTTGTATTATAATAAAACCTATATACTTTCCTAGTAGACAATGTATTTGATTAAGTGAGTAGGGTTTTGGAAAGAAATAATTCACTGCAATTAATCAATTTCTGAATCCTTTTCCAGCAGAATTCACTTAAACTTTTCCATATTTATATGGACAACACACAAACATCTAAAGATAGGTACTGAATGAAAATTATCAAGAGACTGAAGGTCTTAGACTGACTTTGAAACTGCTGTGAATAAATAAAAAAAACCAACTGTGGGGTTTCACGTAATTCTGATTTTAACAAGAATACCAATTCTCATTAAATATTGTTTTCTGAGTCCATTTAAACAAAAGCATGTTGTAGCAAACTGAAGATTCTTTTAAATGGTGAAAAAGTCTCTTAATTGATGGCTATTGAACTACTGGTGCCAATTATGTTTCTCACTAGAGAAATAAACATTATAGCAAGGGAAACAAAGAGTTTGTCTGATGGAATTATAAAACAATGTGAGGAAATCTGCAAATGCATATTTGAAGATGATGAAAAATAGAGACAGAGAGCAAAAAGCAAAAATTTGACAACATATCTCTGAGGTTTGCTTTCAAAATAACAAAATTATTTAGCAGAACACCAGTTAAAAGTAGCCCCAGTAACAAAATAATGCTTTTAAAAATTATAAATATAAGGAAAACTGTTCCTTTAAAGAAGCATCAGTGTCCATGAAAAGTAGAGCTGTTGTGATTGGAAAATATGAATGGAGAACCTGTGGTGGGTCAAGTGCTCATTATTGGATCAAGACATTACAAAAATACAAAAAAAAAATCACATTTTTCTTCCATAACATGGAAATTTTGGTAGTGGCTGATGAAGGAGAGGCTAAATCAAAATTTTTGGGTCCATCTCCCAGTTTTCTCTGTCACAGATGAAGCAGTACAGCAGGAATATCCTTGCTGCTGCCATGCCTTACTTCACCAGAGGTGGGTTTGGAGGTGACAACAGAAATCAACCCAGACCTCTCACTTCATGCCCGAAAAGCAGGAGTACTTAATATGCTAGAAAGAGAGAATCTGGAACTGTTTTGTTCTCAAATACAGTGTTCATCACATTAGGAAAGTGCTTACCAATAACTGCAGTCAAAAAGTGAGTGCTGGAAGGCATGGCATTATTTCTGGACAAATTACATGAATGATGATAGTCCTCAGAAGAAAACCTTGAAGGTGTTTCCTTTCTCTATTTGCAATGTTTCTTAGCCTGGAACGGGATGTCTTTTGATTGTTGTTACCATGCAGAATTAATAACAAAGAATAACAATTAGCATCCATCTTTTGGTCCTGAAACCAGTGTCCTCTAAAGCTGAAGAAAAGATTAACTTTGGTTTAGACAGGTACAGTGAGAATCACAATGCCAGGAGAAAACTGAGTAAAAGTGAATAAAATTGCTTTCAAATGGACAGATATCATGAGATTGGTCATAAACTATGGCCTTACCTGGCAAACCTCTCTGTCAGATTCTACTGTTGTCCCTTCAGACAATATCTCACAATCCTGAGTTATTTTAAAACCTTTCTAAAAGACTACTTCTCTCCTCTGGAGCAGTCTGCTTTGTCCACTTTCAGTCATGGAACCTCAGTGAAAGTCTTGCTTAGCAGTAAACTGAATATGAAATGCGTCTGGGAGGGTGAGGGCAGAGTATAAGACTGCATCTTCTCACAAATTGTTTTTATTCTTTCATTCTTCTTGGGCAAAAGCAATTTTTTTTTCCACATTGTCTAGACCTTTAACTCAGAAAGTCTGAAACCCTATAGTTCAGAGCATTTTATTTCAACTTCTATCTAGTGGCAGGGTCTGGTGTTCCAAGTGTACATATATTTAGGCATCTTCTCACAAATTGTTTTTATTCTTTCATTCTTCTTGGGCAAAAGCAATTTTTTTTTCCACATTGTCTAGACCTTTAACTCAGAAAGTCTGAAACCCTATAGTTCAGAGCATTTTATTTCAACTTCTATCTAGTGGCAGGGTCTGGTGTTCCAAGTGTACATATATTTAGGCATCTTCTCACAAATTGTTTTTATTCTTTCATTCTTCTTGGGCAAAAGCAATTTTTTTTTCCACATTGTCTAGACCTTTAACTCAGAAAGTCTGAAACCCTATAGTTCAGAGCATTTTATTTCAACTTCTATCTAGTGGCAGGGTCTGGTGTTCCAAGTGTACATATATTTAGGCAATAGAAAATCCCTTAGAAAATCCCTTCTGTTCTCCAAGATGCAGTCAATTAAGATTTTGCTTTATCCCTTTAAATGTTGTGCTGTCCCTTTTTTTATTTTCCATAGGAAGAGAGAGGAGAAACTTATTTGCCTCTGTGTTTCCTGCAGTGTAATCCACCATAGTGCTGGTAGGACATTGAGTTAAATCCTGCACCCTGTGAGAATGCAATTATCATGCCCTCAGAAAAATCACTTCATTTTTCAGAGGGACACAGCAAGTTCAGATTATGTTTGATATCCTCATCATGGGCTGGCTTAAATTAATACTTTGCAGAGCCAAAATGTTGTAATTATTTTCTTTTTTAAAATATCAGTCTTTCAAAACAACACCATATCCTATAATTAAATCTATCACAACATTTATTTTGGAGAACTCAAATTTGTAGAATTGATTTAATGGCTTACTTTGTGTCCATCTCTCCCTCTTGTGGCAGATGCCAGCAAGCAAAAAGATTGCTATTTACGAATAACTTGAAGTGAGCTGAATATAATCTATTTCTGACATCAGGATGTTTTGAGTTATGTTTTAGTTACAGAACATTATGAAGGATATAATTTGATGTCCCTAACTTAACAGTCCACATTTATACTTCTATAGCACAGAAATATTATAATTTGATTGGGCCTTACCCACTAAAACTCTCACCTATTAAATGTTTTTTTAAGTTAATCTATGAGATGGATGTGGGCAAATAAAATATATATTTTAAGAAACCTTTGGAAAGGGGAAGACTTTTATATTTTTTATTCGCATGTTTGATGTTTATTTGCATTTGAATGTTGTCATATTTATAACAACTTGCCTGTAGGGAAAAAAAATGTGTACTAAATATCAGTGCATGGTAAATGTTACTATAATAGAAAGCTTTATTGAACCACACACTGCCTCACTGCTTAAAGGAGCTGCAAGGGTGATGGATTTCTCCCAAGGGCCAAAATATATTTTCAAGAAAGTTATTTCTTCAGTTTGTTCCCCTCACATATTTGACATATTTTTATACAGATCAAGTTATACTGTTTCACTGTCGGTATAATTTGCTTTTGGACCTTTAAGATGGCATTCCAATAAATAAAAGATTAGGGGAAACAAAAAATTGCACTTAAAAAAACCAAACAAACAGCCAAAAAAGGCCACCAACTGCAAAATTTGTAAGCATGACCATAAAACTGAGCCAGAAGGGGACTTTTACTAAAATTATGTATGAAGTGGGTTTGGTTTTAGTTTGTTTTTTGGTTTTTGGTTTTTTTTTTTTTTGTTCGGTTGTTTTGTTGTCTGTTTGTTTGTTTGTGTTTGTTTTTGTTTTGTTTTGTTTTGTTTTGTTTCTTCTGAGGGATGAATGTGTGAAAAGAGAGAGGTATGCATAATTTTCCTTTCTTCTATGTGCAGGCTGGAAACCACCTGTTTAGATGGATAGGACAAGAGGAAATATCAAAGGAGGGTTTTATATTAGATATTAAGGAAAATTTCTTCACTCAAAATGATGTCAAGCCCTGGCACAGGCTGTCCAGGGCCCTGGTGGAGTCCCCATCATTGCAGGGATTTAAAAGATGTGTGGATGTGGCACTTGGGCATGTGGTTGGATGGTGGGCCTGGCAGTGCTGGATTAGTGGTTGGACTCAAAGATCTTTTCCAACATCAATGATTGTAAGAACCCATGTTTTACAGAGAGGTGGAGGCAGAGTAGTGAGTCCTGATGCCTTGGACTGGACCTTCCTTCTGGGCTGTTGCTGCTGGTGGGTTCTTGATGCTCCCCTGTGAGTGGTCCCCAGTCATACACTGGGAGCCCAACGAGGCCAGTGCCAATCAACCCTGCATCCTTTCTCCAGGCACCACATCCCACTGGGGCACCTGCCTGCCCAACTCTGGGGACTTGTCAGAGTGTTTTACACTGTCCAGTGTGTCTAACAGGAGTGAGACATGTAACTGATAACCTGCTTGCCTCCTCCTGGAGGAATCACAAATATTTACTGGGTTAATTTGTTCCCAAAGCATACTGGAATTCTCCACAGGGGCTGCTCAATCGAGCCTCTGGTGGGTGAGATGAACCTTGGAATCACAACACATTTATGTGTGCATTAACAGTACCTCCACTAAATTATTGGGAACTAAGACTGTCTCTCAAGAAGATGACTATCTTTACCTCCTAATCTGTCTCTCAATCCTGCCTTAATATACCTTAAATGTGTCAGCTTAATCATCAGCTCGAGTTTGTAAAAACTGTGGGCATGCATTGCATTCGAAGAGCTTTAAAAAGGGTATGCTCACAGTTCTGCTGAAAAAGCTCAAAAGGCAAACAACTGTCTTCTGTAAAATCTGACTAAAAAAGGTCTTTAAAGGAGACATTATTTCCTATTAAATAATTCAAGATTCAGTGATTAATACTGGAATACAAACATTCCTGATAACGCCTTTTAGAACCCTTTTAGCAATTTTCAACTTTTTTTTTCACTTGAGAGTTGTTGCCTGACATCGCTTGTTCATCTGTTTAGGTCATCTGTTCCTCACCATGGCAACTGGGAAATTACTGTACATCAGTGATCTGAAGTTTAAATGCATTTATTGTCCTTGATGTCTTCTGTAAGTTGAGGAGATGAGGGTTGTCTCACAGTAAGAGAACAGCAAGCTCTGCTGCCAACCTTTTTCCCATGTGAGAAGAAATGTCCCAATCACAGTTCAACATCATTCAAAGTGGAATTTGTGTCCATTTCCTCATAGTCTCCCTCTTGCTGGTAATTTCATGTTTTCAAAAAAGACATTAGACTGAGGCAGAGGGAAAAGTTTTCCTTGAGCTGTTAGCCTATTTTTCTAGGAGATTTAAAGCCTCGGATCTTGACCTTCTTGTTTCTGATCTGTATGAACGTCGGGGATGGAATTTTGGTGACGAGCTCTGTGATTTTGTTCTTAAAAGGAATGAAATAAGCCCTCTTAGAGATTACAGCATCTTTGTTTGCTTGATGGAGTCAGCCTAGGGTGGGACATAGCAAGTATTTGCCATGAAGCTTTAGTTCAGAGACTGGAGGAGCTTCAAAGGCTGCAGAGAATTGAGTTAGTTTTATGGACCCTGGTTTTGATTTAGAGAGCCAATACAAATATTATTGTAACTTTTTTATGTTTACTATAAGCTCTTTTAAAAAATGCATGAAAGCAATGCTCCATTCTGCCATAATGAGACACAACACACTCTAGCTATATAAAAATGATACATTGAAATGCTTTCTTCAGAAAATAGCTTCTGAAAAATGTAGGCTTTAGGACCATTGCCATCATGTACTGCTCATAAAAGTTCCAATTAAACATTAAATTACAAATATATCTATTTTTTATTATTATTATTTGAAGTAAACAGACCTTTCAAACTTTGTTTTAACTTTGAGATTTTCTTGGTGCTGGAATAAGCCTATTTTATTAAAGCTTATTTTACAATGAGCTTTTTAGCAGATCTGCAGCTAGCTTGTAAGCCCTAGGGGTTCAAATACAAGGGGACAAATCTCTTCAAGGTTTGCTTGAAGCCTGTTAAAAGCTTACCATTATTTTCCTGTTAGACTCAGGTCAGAACTAATTTTGTGAAGACCTTTTAAACCTCTGCTACTGTAACACCCCAGGTAAGAAGTGAAGTGGAAGTGGAGAAATATGATAAATTGAGCTAAGGGAGACAAGCTATAAAAACAATTCGTTGAGCAAAGAAAGAAAAAAAAAAACCAACAAAACACTGTTGAAAACATCTAATTAGTAACATTTCAGAAATATGTTTTGTTTCTTTATCAATAGCTTGTAGTACTTTCTTTTGGTTTTTTAATCTCATATTATTAACATTTATTTCATGTCACAGGCAGAAAAGAAGGTGGCAAGAATGTTTTGATTGTTCGGGGCCTAGTACAATTGACAGGTTGATGCTGAAGATAATACCTACACAACTGCTTTCTTGCCCTGGGAATCAGACTGATAACTGGACAAGACTTGGTTCCTGGTTCTCCTGAATCCCATATATGTCACAAGGTCCCCACATTCCTGCTCTGCCTCCCAAAAATCACAGTGATGTCAGCTGGGTCTGTTCCCAACCAGCCTGGAGCTCAGCACCACGGCCAGCGGCACCCCGGCTCTGCGGAATTGGTACAAACCAGGGCATTTCGGGTTCAATCATGTCCTTAGGATGCTGCTGCCATCCAAAGACACAAATTGGTACTGCTGTGCTGGATGTGTGCACAGGAATCTGCTGCCAGCTGTTATGGAATGAAACAGAGAAGTCATCATTCCTCAAGTTCCAATTTTTCTGCTAAGGTGCTAAAATAGGAACCATTTCTTTTTTTCTTCTTCTTCTTGATTATTTTATTTTTTTTTTTTATTTGATTTGATTTGATTTGATTTGATTTGATTTTTATTTTTAAACCATGCCACTTTTATGAGAAACAGCTGTTTTCAAAATTATGAAATACAGAACTGCCCTTGTGCCATGAAAACATCCATTTTCTGTGATGTGACGTCAGGCTGTGCTGCAGAGCACAGACTTTGTTCCTTGCCCTTCACGTGTCTTCCTGCAAAAACTCTCACCTAATTTTTCACACCAAACACTTCAGTAAATTCTTTGGGGTACTTAAACAGTGCCCTGTACTTTTCTAAAACACCCTGATCAGGATCAACAGATTAGATAGTGCCCAATTAACACTTACCTCTCCTGGCAGCATCATCCACACTTAAGAGATAAATTCCTGGGCTTCACTGAGAAGAAATGAGAGATAAAGTTATGCTGCAATGTTTGTAGAAATGTTTAGTTTAACCAGGACTTGTAGTGACAGAATATATCATTATCCAAACAGAGGAAAATTCTATAAAAATGGGTGTCCTCTTTAATCCACTTTATATAAAAATTTCCTGGATATTTCTGGTCAATGCATTTGAATGCAGCTTTTCTGAGTCATTAAAATGTCTTCATTCCTACTTTTTTCAGTACTCATTATTATACAACAGTAGTGATATTAGTGCTGAAACTTCATTGTACAGTGCACCATTAACTAAAATTGGGTCTTACAAAGAGGTTAAAGTTACAGCTTATAAAAATGTCACGTATTTACTTTTATTTTCAACCTCAGCAGGCGCAGTCCTCACGCCAGTGGATGTTATACCCACAGTACAGCTTGATTGTAACAAAGAAATTTCCTAATTGCAATTTTCCCCATTTTCCTGCAAAGTCCAATAATTTCAGTGTGGTTCAAAAAACTGTTTACAAGTAGTTTACCTTTCTGCAAGGAGGGTCAAATTAATTTCTTTGTCAAGTTCTTTACAGCAGCCTTTCCCTTATTAACATCTCTCTAGATGTTCTGTCATAACAAGAGAGGCACTATCCCATCTAGTGCCTACTGAGTGCTTCAACCTGTTTGTGATTTTAGTCTGTGTGTTTGTTCTTCTGTGAAATTATGCCAGCTATTACTATTAGGATGTAATTAATCCTATTTCTCCTCTCTGGTGGTGAGTTCCACAGGTTAATTATGTTATTATACAATTATGCTCCAATATTTGTGAAATAGTGCTTGTTTCAAGCATAATTTGGCTTATGTTTTCACCCTTCCTTCTATATTAACCTTCTTGTCACCACCTCCACTTTTCCATAGCTTAAAATTCACCCTTGTGCATATTATCACAATGTTTGAATGTGGGAGCTTTGCCAGCACTGAAGAGTCAACTCCAGTGTGCTCTCTGCTTTTCAGTCATCACCAAAACTGATTCCAAAAGAAAAACACAGAAAACTTCCCCAATTTTTTACCCTTTCTCTCATAACCATGCCACTTAATTTTATTTTATCAAACTTAAAGAATTTTTTATTATTTTTACTATTGCTACAGGATTTGTGCTATTTAATACAACCTAGATCACATTTATTTTGGTTGTCAGACTGTAAACAAAACTTTTTTTTCTCTGTAAAGCTTTATTTTATATTAGATTCTAGTATTGGGAAGGATGTGGGTCTGTATGTTTTACCTACTCTCAGATATAGTGGGAGGCCACTTTTATGTGGAGCAAAAGGCAAAAGAATTGCTCTGCTTGGAGAACTGCTGGAAACGAGGCAGTTATAAAGCATAAGCTGGTTAATTTACCCAGAAACCTAAACCTGGTATAAAGTTTATCTCCATAAAGGAAGGTGGACAACACTGGTGACATATCTGGACAGCCTGCATGGAAAGAGTTGGTGAAAATGATGCTGGACACTCATATGTTCTGAATAGTGATGAAATTGAGACTGTGAAAAAGTCAATCCTTGTTCTTCTGAACCACCTGAGCATCCTGAACAACTAAGGTTACTGTCATAGCCAAAATCCCTCTGTGAATACACACCATGAGTTTTGGTTCTGGACACTTCATCTAGAATTTGGTCCCCCTACTTTGAAGTGAATTAAACTACCTTGTTCTTCTGTAGTCCTGTAGTAAAGCCAGGAGGAAGCAGTTCCGTTTTCAACTGACTCATTGAATGAGAAAAACATTAATGACTGCAGTTCCCACACCTCCTGGGGATTTTGTCACAGGATTATCAGCTTCAGAGTTTGGAATTTCTCGTACTGTCTTTGGAAATGTGCCTTAAATATTTTTTTCCTGCAAAAGCAAAACACAAAGGCAGCAAAGAAATTCAGAATGAAAGTGGAAACTTCCCTTCCTTGCGTGCACTGCTGAGGCCTTCAAAACACAGTTAATCTTGTACATCATCAAATAAATAACCAGATATTATAGATTAATTTACAGGGAGAAAGAAGGCAACAGATGAATTTTCCTCTTGCAGTGTGCTGCTTATCTTACATTAAAACAAATCCCCCTCAGATACAGGGTGCCATGGGCTCATTGATATCAAGAGAGTCTCACTGATTAAATTTGCTGGGAATGTTCTCCATGACTCCAAGAAGTTCTGGAACAGCATGGGGAGCATGAATTGGAGGGATCAGACCAGATGCACAGCCAAGGGAGAAAACTGCTGAAATGAGATTGACTGAACAGTTGTGGCTGAAAGGCTGGAGCTGAATTTACTTCTCCACAGGTCTTTTTTCTTCATCTTGTCAAAATTTGCATTCTCTCTAGGTGACTCTATATGAAACCTACCTAAGCATCCAGCTCCACAGCAAGGGTTTGCAGGCTGAGGATATCACTGGTATGGGTGTGAGCTGACAGGATGAGAGGGAAAATGCTGGGGAAACCAGGCCTTTCTCTGCTTCCCAACGAGCTGCCTTTTGTGAAGACGCATGGAGTGCCATCCATCCTATTTTATCTACCTAAAATATATTTATCAGAATAAAACTGTCACCAGAACACATCAGGAGAGAGGAAAATTGATGACTCCCCATGACTATCTTTGGTGGTTTTGTCTAGTTGTGATAGTACTGAAAATGATTTTATTCTTCAGTTGTGCCATATGAAAAATGCTTTGTGCATGTAAGCAATCTGTGAGAAAACTGTCTATCTGTGTATGCATCTAATCTAATTTTACATACAGTTTAAGGCACGTAAAATTCTAAAACTAGAGTTTGGGAAAATAATCTAGTTTGGAGGAAAGAAATTCTGTCTTTTTATTCTGTTTCCCTCTTTCTTTCTTTCT
>VZRX01009454.1:0-15203 GCA_013398075.1 Notiomystis cincta | reverse complement strand
TTCTACTTTAGCTGACAGGAGAGTACCATAACATTTGAAATTTAAAATACCCATTGCACTATCTTACACTAAATTTATTTGTACTGTATAACATGTAGTAGACAATTAAAATAGTATCAAGGGACACTGATGCATGGGAAAAGAGCTGTTGTCTAAGGAGATGAGATTGTCCTTGTTTTGCAGACAATAAATAAATTCTGTGCAACACATGCAGCTCAAACAGCCCATGAAACTCATGTTCCAAATAATCAGAACGAGCTGCCTGTTCTCCCCTGGCTGTGCAGCAGCACAGAGGCCGTGGTGTGTGAAATGAAATATGTGTGTGAAATCGAGTAAACTGTGACAGCAGCACAGGTACTGAAGCCTGGAACAGCCACCCAGACTCCCTTTATAATCTAAAGTATGATTCATCTCATCTCCTACAGATGACATCTAAAACTCACCAGGTGTTTACACAATAGGCTTTGTCCAGAAGAATTCCAGTTAAAAATCAACACATCCTTGCAGGAGCCCAAAGGCAATGCTTGGGAGTTCTCAGCTCGAGGTTTAGTAACATAGACCATTACTCTGCTCTCAAAACAGAAACAAATAAGAATTTTTTTTTTTTTTGTTTGGTAAATTTATTTTAAAAAATTAAGAAAAAAAAAATTTGCACTAATACTCTGAGCTGGGGAAAATGTAAAAGATCCTTTAAAGACATGTTTGCCATTTTACCTTGTCATTCATGAGATTTATATGAAGAGTGACCATGAATGAAAATCTAATCAGTTAAATGGCTTTGAAAAAGACCTAGAGTACAAATGAAGTGGCACTCTGCACACCATAATCCACACTAAGCAACCTCTGCAGGCCTAAACAAACTCCTGCTTACATTATCACACACATCAGATACAACTATGGTATTTTCCACTGAGAAAATATTTACAGCAGCATGTGAGATGTTAGAAGCCATTTCTTTTCCATTTCAAGCAGCTTTTGCCTTGGATACAACCAAAATCTGAAGTCCCTTCCTGGAGTCCTGGTATCTTTTAGTCACACATCTGGGAAATCAGACAATATCAGACATAAAGTTTTATTTGTGTTTTCATTCTTGAAATTCAAAGTGGTGCCTTAGGATTTTAGCTTTTATATTTTTCATATATTTGTAATCCTGTAATCTTTAGTGTGTAACTCTAAACTCCATACAGAGTGTTAGCTGCTGCTTTCCCATTTTGGTCAGACAGAACAATTCCTCTCCAGGCCTGGGAATCAAGGATACCTGACTGTCTCAGGTCCCAAGAAATGCAAACAAAAGTGATTTTGGAGGGGGAACCAAACTTGGGGTAAACAACTTCATTACCTGAAGCTGTAATTGGAAGATTAACCCCCAATTTGCAAATGGACTAAACTTATAAAAATGTGAAAACCCATGACCCATGGTCAATTTTTGGGTGTATCCCTTAGTGGGAGGGGGAGAGGGGAGGCCCTTGTCTGCCCTAAATGTACCTAAAGGCCTTTCAATAAATATAACAGCTTTTTTATTCCCTTAATTTTGCCTAGCCTCTGTTTTTTAGGTAAGCCCATCAAGGCATCAAAAGCACTCTCTCTTAACAGCAATGTAATTTGTAGTGAAAATCAAAATTTGTGTGTCACCCCAAATTTTCACAGCCATTGACACAACAGCATTTGGGGCTTTATTCATTCCCATTTCTCCATGACAGTAGCTTCCCTGTATGAGTGACTGAAATGCTGGAGGCAAAAAAACCCAAAGCTAATAACCCAGAAAATATGTCTATTTTAAAAACAGCCTTGGAATGAGTTTATAAAAAAGGCATACACTGGGATATCATGTAACAATAAGAAATTAAAATCAATGACCTATGAGATCCCTTTCAGTTTAAAGGCTTGCAATGAGTGGGTAACTTCTCTAAAGCACTCAGGAAGAACAAGGTCTTCCAAGAGAACAGACTATATATCTCAATATTTTTTCCTAATTAATTTTATAAAAATAGCTGTTCATGTCATTAAGACTTGTTTAGGTCTCAGTTGCATGCAAAATGTACTCTGTCACAATGCTAGTGACTATTGACTTCAGCAAGTGCTTTGCAAATTTTTCAAATTTTTTTTGGTTGTGTTTTTCTATTTTTTAATTTTCATCTTGAAACAGTTAAAATAGTTATAGAAAAGACTGTGGGACTCGAAAATTCAGTACTGTATTTAAAATACCTTGTGCAAATCTTATTTGCCTAAAAGCAGGAATTTCATGGAAGTCTGAGTTAATTTTGACTTGGGTTGGCTACTTGTGCATGTATCTTAGCTTCCTTTCTCATTATGTCTTATCAATCCCAGCTCAAATTTAATTTGGATCTTAAACTTTCTGACTACATTTTGCTGTGACATTGTGTTATAGATCACTGTGTCTTCCTAAACTGCTGCAGAACATTGGTGTCTTCTGTTTAAACTGCAACCACATTTCATCACCCTGTTATCTGTATTTTGCCAGCGATCATAATGTTTTTTTTCATTTTGCATATGGGTTGAAAATACTTTTGTAAATGGCTTTAGGATATTTCCAGATGCATGGTCTATAAATATAGGTCATAATAATTATGGTGCAATTCCTATTTTATTTTAGCACTTTTTTTTTAAATGGGCAACAGGGATATAGCACAGTGATTCCTCAAAGAGGTTATAATATCCTGGCCTCTCTTTTCCAGGATGATTTTGCTCCTGCTTCCCTCTGTGTCACTGCTGCTGATACCATCTTACACAATGGGTAATGTAGTGACCTCTATTCATTTGTTCCAAGTTACACAGTGTTGTGAACCCCATGAAATATTTAACACTAATAAACAGGATGATCATTACTTTAAAGTATAATGAGAAAATAAATTAAGTAACTGACATTTAAATAAAATATAAATACTTTATGCAGTTTCTATTTACCACATCACAGCAGTAATCCATTTAAACCCAATGAACAACATAATTGAATGGCTTATGTAATGCAAAGGTCTTTCTTGATCTTTTTATTTTCCCTGACTATTCACATGTAAACTTGCAATTTCCTGACATTTTTTAGGACCCTTGTAAACATGGAGGTGTTATTATATCTCCTATTTAATGTTTTAATTTCACAGAGTATCAGGAGCATGAGAACTTGGAACATGCCACTGAAAGGTAAAGACAGGAAGAGGGAGAAGTGAAGAAGAGGCTGAGGACACCTTTCCACTGTGTCCTGTGGCTGTCCCAAATTTGTGCAGTAACTGGTAATAGAAGTTAGGTAGTTTAAACCTTAAAGAAGGTTTAAACAGAAAAGTCTCACCATCTTCAGGGAAATGTTGAGATTTTCTCCTTAGGAATCCAATGCCCACTCACCACAATGCCCAGCAGGAGTGGCACTGAAGGAATCCAGGAAAAATAAAATAAAAATAAGCATTGGAATGAAATTAGTGCATGTTTTCATAACAGCAAGCCCTTCCTTGTCCAAAAAGTCAAACAAAGAGAATTTTTAACTTTGAGCATGAATATTCATTATGGTCTGTGAAGATTTCATAAATGAGTCAGTGCAGCAAAAGCATTTGCATTCCATGTAGGTTTGTTACTCTCTATTGATCTGAGGAAGATGTGTTGCATTTAATTCTAAATAACACATTCACTCCTTTTTGAGAAAAAAAACCCAAACAACTAACCCAAATATGTTTAAACATAATAATCTCAAAAATATTAAGGTTCAAACTTTAGAAATAAGGAAGTAAATGTAAAGAAGTGAATTAATTACTTTGAATATGCTATCAAAATTTAGTTTAATCATCCGGGTATTCAATTCTTCTAAAAGTGGGTATTTTGAAATCAATCAATTTTTATATCACAGACTTGTTTTTTTGGGTTGAAGAGCACTCTGTAACTCTGAATGAAGATTTTAAGGCAAGGGAAAATAAATCTATTTATGTAACACAAATTAATATGATCTGAAGACCTATATCAGGGCCAAGAATTTCCTGCTTTCTGACTCTCAAATCCCTGGTCAATGATTGCATAATCTGAGGAAGGGGGTGAGGATAGGAGTATTATAATTTCCCTTTATGAATCAGAGACACTGAGGGAATAGGTTATCATCCTCTGATAAGATGTTAATATGTGAGTATATTAATCAGTCCTGAAAGTACATGCATTAGTGGAGAAAGAAGTTTTGTCTGCTGCCAAATGAGCACAGAACTGGCAGAAGAGATCTGCACTAGAACATTAAACAGTATCTGGGAGTATTTATCTGCATTATTTTCAAAAATGTAATGCACTCCTTGGCAGAGTTTTGTCTTATATTTCATGGTATCATCCTGAGGAATTTCCTGGTATATTTGTGACTCAGCACAGACCAGAGAGATCGCAGTGGGTGCAGCAAAACTTGGATGCAACCACTCTCTCTTCAAGGCTGAACTGCATTACAAGTGGCTCTGTGCTTGGGAACACCTCTGAATTTCCTTCCAAAGATGTTACTCCCCAGTTCTGGTGGATTTGTGCCGGAAATCGTCTGGTGAATGTTAAATGATTTCCACACCATCCATCTGGGAAACAAGGCATTACAAAAGGGCATTTTTTAGAGGTACAAATTGTGCCATCACTCCAACATTGTTACTGTTTTTCCCCTTTTTTCAGTGTCTGAGACTGTGTTTTTTACAGCACAGGCACAGCACCTCTACGTTCTCCTTCAAAAGGTCTTGTTTCAAAACTGAAAGAAGACTGACCAAGGTTTTCTAAACAATATGGGCTTATATGATGAACAATGTCACTTTAATTAAGGATAACTGAATATGGGCTTATATGATGAATTTTAATTAAGGATGACTGACACACGTGGATCAACACATATAACTGCAGAACAGTTTTTCACTCTATATGGCACCACAAAACTCATGTTTCAATCAGGAGTAGCAGCCTGATTTGGAATTTTCTGGTTGAAGGCACATATCTTCTGTACCCTATCTATGTGTGGCAGAATTTCTGGATGTGCCCCTTGACTGGCACCTAAAAAAGGAGATGAAGTCATGTACCCAAAATAGGAAGCACATTACACTCAAGGAGGTCTTGGCTGGTGGACAAAAGAGTGACCAGGAACTTACTTTGTGCTATGCTAAAGCCAAACACACATACAATTATTGGGTCACACAGGGAACCTCAAAAATAATTTACATCTGCAGCATTTAATATCAAATGGTGAGGCCAGAAAAGGGCAATGAAAATATCAAGACAAAATATTTCATGCATGAATCTGGACTTCTTTATTATTTATAGCCACCAGACAAAAGAATAAGCAGCTTTGAATTCAAAGTGATTTGACAGCTACTATTGGTGCATTTTTAGCATGCTTCTTGCTTTTTATTTTCCCCTTCTTTTCCTTTTCTTTTCTTGAGATACTTATTAAGCTATTATGACTATTAGAGACACCTCCACCCTGTTGCTGTGTGCCAAAGCCTCTGGCTGAAGGAAAGAATTTAAGTTATTAGTGCAGAAATGTGCCACGAATGTAGAGGCTCAGATGATAAATCACAAAAGGGATCACAGTTGCATTTTATAATCAAGATAGATAGATCATAAGCTAAGAGCAACTTTTAACTTTATCTAATTTCCATCTGTATTTTCACTTTCCTTCACGAAGAGATATAGAGAAAGCATGAAGAAACAGCTTACATTGCTCAGCCAAGTGCCTCAAGTTATGTGAGATGATTCTGACCACCAGTTTGAAGTCTGAATATATTCTGGATCATACATTAAATATTAATAAACTGACAAAGTGAATGTTTTCAGTTGCAATGTTTACTACAGTCAAAGTGGTTAAGGAGTGCCAGTGACAAGACAAAAATATTCTTCCTTTCTGGCTTATTCTTGGCAGTAAGACCTTTTTTTTTCCTTGTTTCAAATGTAGTAAAAAGTAGATCCATTAAACCAGAACAGAACAATGTCAAATTGTTGTAGCTGTGCTGTCAGTTTCAGCAGGGTCCAGTTTTTCTGTTTGGTTGCCTCTGTGTGGCTCTGACACTGGCACCTGCTGAAGCTTGCAGGGCACGTCTCCCTGTGCCAGGCAGAGACGTGTCTGCTAAAGGGGGCAGGCAAAGAGGTGCCCATGTCAGTCCTCAGGCACTCAGCACACACTGCTGCCCTGCCTCTTCCTGTGTCAGACCTCCAAAAGACAGAGCATCTCCCAGATGGGTGGAAATGCTGTGATAACAGAATCTGAGCCAGTGTAAACCACCAGGCATTTTCACTGAGAGAAGACAAGAAGCCAGGAGCTGGGAATCTGACCTAGAATGCCAGTAAGGAGATAGAGATGTCCCTCTGAACATCATCACAGATGACTGGAAGTGACCCTCAAAACTAGGCTCACTTTATACTACCTAAACCATTTCTAATGTAAGTATGTTTACCTTGCATTTTCCTTGTAAATGGAAAAGATAAATAGGAACTTTCGAGGTATCTCATCTGATTTACCGTGAATGTTTTCTTCAAAATGCAATGAATAGTGTACTTCAAATATCTATATTAATAAACAATAATAAAATGGGGAATTTAAAGGATTATCTTTATTTCAGCTATAGAAATCCAGGCATCACCCACATGCCGATGCCTGTGCTAATTAAAAGGATTTAAAGAAAGCAATAACAGGCAACTACATACATCCACATGATAAAGAACTTGATGAAAATCTGCAGTGTAATGTGACATGAGATCATCAAAGACCTCCCAGTGTTTCTCCCATACACTGGACTTCTCTGCTTCAAATTTAGACTTGAATTAGTAATCAATACAACAGTATAGCATCTGCATGAATGCCACGATGTTCAGTGGTGCCACTTGAATTATTTTAACCTTCATGTGTGAGGTACAAACTAGATGCTGAAGACAGGAAAGCTCTTAATTCACCAGACATCCAAATAGATGTTGATGTAAAAGTAATTTTGTGGAATGCAATCTCCTCTAGTAAGAGGCTTGTTAAATTAAAGCTGCTTGCTACAATATCTAGTTGAGGAAAACAATCCAAATCCACACATGGCTCCCTGAAACTTCAACCAAAACTTAAAAAAAAAAAAAAAAATAAAAAAAAAAGAAGAAAAATTAGCATTAAAGGCAAATTCTAAACTACAAAATAAGCATTGCCTGCAGGAGGGATATGTCATGCAAGATATCCTTAAACTTCTTATTCTAGAGCAACTGTAAGTGGAGATATAAGTCCCTCTGCAGGTCTAAGTCCTTCTCATGATATCATGATATAAATCACACAATTTCCCATAAGCATAAAGCCCAGGTTTTGAGAAGACAGCCAGGACTATCTACATTGGTTGATGCTACTCAAGAAGGTTTTACTGCTGAATGAGGCCAGTGACAGGACAGGAGTGACTCATTCATTGACACGGTAACCTTTACCTGGCACAGACCAAGACAAGCTGGATTGACATCACAAGGCTTGTTTGCTCATACATCACTTGCCTGTCATTACACCCTCCCTCTGATAGATTATTCCATTAAGTGGGCCAGAAATAGCACTGACGTCACAATTCACATCTGCTAGGGTAATCATTCATCTATCTACTATTTTCAGGTGAGAGGGAAAGCCCCCAAAATTGTTCATGGTGCACAGAACATCACCAGCTATCTTATTCAACTTAAAGTTCTTCTTCAAAGAGACAGTGGAATAGCATGCACACCAAACATCAATAGCTTCTGTCAGTTCAATGGAAAAATCAAATTCTCCAGCTGAACTGCAGGAGGAAGTTCACAGACTGCTAAACATGAAAGGAGAAGGTTGCAAAGCTTTTAGCAGTGACCTGGTACAATCTCAGAGCTCGCACCATGGCATTATCACACCTGCGCTAGCGCAGAACGGGAGGGAGCAGGCACGACAGCTGAATGTGGATGGATGACAAGGGGTAAGATTTGAGACAGAGCAATTGTCCAGATGGGAACCAAAACAGCAGAAGCAGCAATATGGATTAAGCACAGTTCAAAAGCCTGTATTTTCAGAGCAGTTCACATGAAAGAGTACAAGAACCTAATCCAATGAAAATTAAAAAAAATGTTCACTGCTTTTTAGGTGTCTTGAAGGGGAATAAGTCATATATGCAAGGTATATGACACTTATAAGTCTTCTTACCCTGTAGAAGCTTACCTGGGCAGCTGAGACATTTTCAGGTCCAAGATGTTTTGCACAAATTCAAATCTGGTCAGTGATCTACTGAATCATCTACACGGACTCTGCTCTGTCTACAGTTGCTGTCTGACTGTAATCTATTATTTTTTGTCTGTTGAGGAATAAAACAAAAAAAATATAAAATAAAACTAGCACACTCATGCTTTTATCTTAGAAAAAGGACTATACTCCTGTGTACATGTCGCTGGAGTTTAGCAGTGGAGGGCACAGCTCAAGCTGTGGCAGAAGACATAACCTCCCCTCCACAATCCATGTTCACTTATTTATTTCTCTGCTCTTCATTTTTATTCTCTTCTTTTTAACATTCCATAGCCACTCTCCTTATGCTTCTTTAAAAATAATCTTCCCAGACTCTATTCAGCATCCCTGCATGGAACCAGGCAGTGCTGGAAGCACCAGTCACACATTACTCCATCCTACCTCCAGTAAACTCTAGTTAATACTCCAGTTGTAGGCAAAGATGTATCTAAAGAATGGGACTATCTGAAATTCTTAACATTTGGCCATTTTGAATATATTTGACAGTAGATCAATTCACCACATCCTGTGTGAACATATTTGGTATCCACAAAGAGGCATAGAGAAGAAAAAGAACACTTGATAAGGCAGCATAATGGTGAGGGCTTGAAATCTTTAGAAATTTTCAAAGCATACAGGAAGGCATACAGTCATCCCCTAATTTTATTTCATAACAGTTCTTCAGATCTGCATGCTATTGAGCTTCTTCCACTGCAATCCTATCCCTTCCAATAACATGCCTAGGCAATATTTCTTCACAAGAGATAGACATTTTCATGCTCTTTATGCCGACCTCTCTGTGCCCATATGTATAGCAATTAGGCTAGGATTAAAAATTGTAATTTTTATATATAAAACCTTCATATCTGTGTCCTTTTGTGTTTATGATATCAAGAATTAGTTTGTTGTGTTTTTTTTTTCTTTATGTAAAAGATACAATTTGCTCAGCTCAAGTCAGTTAATGCTTCATCATTAAGTGGGAATCACTGTGGTCTTTACCTTATTGGGACATTACAGGAAATTATTCATTACAGTTTTACTTGCTATATTGAGTCAAGTAAGTGTCTTGGCTTCTGAAAAGTAAAGTTACCAGAGCACTGATGAAAACTAATGTTTTAATTTTCCTCCAAGGTCACAATCTCCCAATTATAGAGCTGGCAAGAGCACACAGAAGGTTTAAGTAGCTATGCAAACATCTGCTTTAATGGGTCTTGAGAGTGAAACATTTGGAATCAACTTTCAAAGATCTTTTCAAAATCTGGTATTTTATGGTCTAATTCTATAAAATTCATTATTTAGTGTCTGAAATATACAAAAAAGGAAATAATGAAAAAACTGACTGACACCTTCAATATTCTTGGTGGATGCTCATATAGCCAAAAGAAGCAGACATTCCATATGTTTTGATCCTGTGTTTGGTGTCACTATAAATTCCTTGATTTTCTTGGTTGAATGGCACTGGCAATTAAATGCTTAACAAAATTACCCCTGTATAGGGTTCTGTCTTATGTTTAATTAGCTCCTCACATGCAAAATAGATTGAAAAAACAGATGGTCCAACGACCCACAAAGAGAAATTACCCTTGTATTGTTGTCTCCTCCTCACGTGCCAGGCCACCTATAAATGTCAACAAAATCCAAAGCACCCTGCTTATTGTCTGATCTTGACCTACTTTCCTGACTACTCTTATTTCCAGCAAATATTGGTCTTTCATATGATTAAATGATGAACAAGAGAATGTAAAAACGTTTATCTGGAGCAAATGAATGGAAAAGTGGGCATTATTTTCCCGTTTGTGCCTGGCATACACAAGCTGATGTATAAAAATAAATACAAAGGATGCATAGTTGATGGTGCTTTGATACAGAGGACTCCATTAGTGCACTATCTCCGAAGCACATTAAATTCTCCTGTGCCAAATAAATCAGGTCATTGCAGTTTAAGAGTCCTGTTTTGTTAATTGAAGAAAGATTCATGGTGCAGTTGTGCTCACAAGAGTGCAATAAAGTTGCTGTCCACCCAGGGTGTTTCTGAATAAGTTCCTACATGCACTTGAAGAATCGTTATGGATGTAAAGGCACAGAGCATTCCTGTTTGTAGTGTATTTCTTTATTTATTAATTAGCTTTATTATCTATTTTCCAGCAGAGGCATTAAAATAAACTCGTAATGATGGTGAAACCCAGAAAATAGTGCTGTATCCAGCCAGAATAAAGTGCCTTACAGGGGATATCGCTGCAGAAAAACTGTTTGTTTGAATATCCTGAGTACTGGGGGGATTTCTTATCACAGAACATCTGAAGTTGGAAGGAACCCATGAGGATTTTTCTGCTTTGCATGTTTTCCACTGGTATCAGTACAATGATCAAAACTGAAAATAAGCTTTTCAGATGGCAGGGAAATACTTTTTTTTTTTTAATCTGTTTTTAGAATGTTTTTCCATTACTTAAATGCCAAACGGTTAAATGAAAACATGAACGGCTATGAAAAAATAAAGTTTTGAAAAGTGTTAATTTAATAATCTTAGCATGTAGATTTATAGATCATTTAAAGACATTTTGGATTGAAATTTCTTGCTACTGCTTTATTAGGATTCATCTGGGCATCTGTTGAGAATTGTACAAATGTGAAACAGATCTGTTTTATGATTTTGGGAAGGGAAATCTCTCTCCAATTGAGTTTCTAGCTAGAATCTTCTTAGTTGGTGGGTTTTCAAGTCCTAAATAGGGACTGGATTTCACATTTATGAAGACATTTCACAATTTTAGACTGCAAAATTTAATGCATTGACCTTGAAATTGTTCATTAGTTAATTGTGAGAAAACAATGACATCTCTTTTGATTCATACTAAACAGTGAACCTTGGAACTTCCAGAGTCACGACTGTTTCTTTCACAGGTATTCTGAGTGATGACAACAATAAAGTTTCCACGTTCTTAATTGTATTTCAATAAATGATGAACTCATTACACTCCCTGAAATACGCTTAAAGCACGAAGCTAAAAGAGCAATTAACGAATTCCATATTGGCAACTTCAGACATATAATGATAACGTGCTTCCAACAACTTAAAAGACATGATCTATAAATAAAACCTGAATTTAACAGTGACAAAGTAGGCAAGGTAGCTCTATTGCATTCTAGCATTAAAAAAAATTTAACATTTTACCAAGTAACTAAAATGGACCAAAACCTGATCTTTCTCCATTACACATGAAATTCTGTTCATGGAGGGGTTCTGCGCATTGCAAACAGGAAAAGCTGAAGATATTGGCACAGTAGAGTGGCTGCAGTTATGCAAAAAGGCAATTTTAAAGCTGTATATCATAATTTCTTTTTTTCTCTGTATTTGTTTTTTGTTGGGTTTTTTGGTTTTTCTTTGTTGTTGTTGTGGGGAGGCTTTTATGTGCTTTTTTATTTTTTGGTTGGGTTGAGGGTTTTTTTTGCTTGTTGTTATATGTTTCTGTTTGGCTTTGGTTTTGTTGGGGGTTTTTTGTTTTTTTTTTTTTTTTCGGTGGGGGCGTGTTGCTTGTTTGGGTTTTGGTTTTTGGGTTTTTTTTTTGGTTTTATTAGTGGAAATAAGAGTTCCAAGTTTCTATAAATAAATATTTAAAAGGAAGAAAAATTTATGATCTTTAAAATAATTTCAAAGTATCAACCTTTGTCAATAACTAAGAAATGTTATATTCAACAAGAAAACTTTCCTTCTTTTTATTTCCATGTAGAAAATATGAAATTTTAGCTGAAAATTTAAAGTTCAACCTTCAAATCTAGTGAAAAAATAATACTAATAGATGAATTATTCACTTGATTTCATTGATAATATCCAAGTAACACCTTCTATATAACTGTGTGGGATTTTTTTTGCAACTGATCATATTGACGTCAGGGAGAGGTTTAAAAAGACATTGTGTAATGTTGAGTGATTTTTTTTTTAAATCAGTTCATTAAGAAGTGATTTAAAGCAGAGAAAATAGAGACAATCTTAGAATTTCATACCCACCTAAATCAAGGTGAATCTTAGGGCAGAAGATGACAGTCTTGGTACAAGTCAAAGGAGGAAGAAAATTCACAGGAGAGATTTACACTTCAATATTCACCAATGTGTCAACAGGGAGTCCCACAAGGTTAAGAAAAATAGCAGATAACTAAGTATCTGTTTAATTAAAAAAAATAGAAAAAAGTTACACATCTATCTAAAAGTTCATATATCTCAATAAAAACTAAATCAAACACAGAACAAAACAAACTTGAAAATATTTAATTTTCTATGTGACTGAAGGAACTTATGTATGGATTTTCATGTAGTTATAGATGTTTTTAAGCAATTCCTTTCACTGCAGAGTTAGTTTTCACTTTCTGGCCTTGAAAAGGTAGGAGGAAGATGAAAGGGAACAGATTAATATAACATCTTACATCCTTTCCTTTACCATATTTTCTGGAGAAAAAGACACAGCCTTCCAAATGAAATTTAGATAGAACTTCTTTTTCTTCCTCAAAGACCCCTTGACTGTTTACTGCTCTGAGACAGTCTGTGTGACAGAGAGGGGGAGAAAGAGACAGGCAAAAGACTTGCTTTCTTTTTTACACTCACTGGACTGGTTTTGCAACGCATTCATTACTCAAGCAGGTCAAGGAACAGGTTATTTATTCTGTTTTCACACACTCTTTTCTAATAGTACTTTTATTTAATTTACTTCAGTTCTTTATTTTTTTTAAAAAATACACAATTGCCTTAATGAGTTAATCATAAGTTAGGATTAACTCTGATGTAATCTTTTTACTTTCTGTTCCCATTTTCACTCTTCCATTATGCAAGGCATAGAATAGAATGCCACAGAATTTTAATTTCATTACCCTTTAAGCTCTGCGTGGGAGGAACTTACTGAGTTGGCAGGGGAAAAATATCACAGTTTTTCTCAGCCAGAGAATAGCTATATTAAAATATTTAGGGTTAAACGAAACTTTCATTTCTTTTTCAGAATATTTAGAAGGGTTATAAACAGCAAAGGAAAATAAGAGTCAAGAGAAAGGCACATCAAAGTAAAATATTTTTTGTCTCTTTCCCCAAAGGGATGATTGTTCTGTTCATATAGTCCTCTAACTTTTCTGGTTAGCATGATTTCATTTTCTGTAGATGCATAATCTTGGCACCATTGATGTAGCAGATACCTTAGATTCCTCTGCTGATATTTCCAATAGGGATAGCCAAGTAGTGTTTAATAATTTTCCACTGAATTTAAGATTGTTTCACCCAGGTGTGATAGCAAAAAAAAGAGCATTATCTGCTAATTGCACGATTACTTGTATTCACTGTCCTTTCAGATTTCAGAGAGTTTTCCAATAAAATATCCCAGGATTCCTGTAGTAATATTTTTGTATGGATTTACAGAAGCAGCTCTAGATATTGCATACCCTGGCCAGTCAGAGTGAGTTTGAAATTTTCTGAGTGACAACCTATACCATGCAATGAAATGCAAAAAATTCCCGTGGCTCCTGTGCCCCTTCTCAGTCTAATGTGAGTGAATCAATAGTCACAGGATATAACCAATTTATGTGGCCAGCTGTGAATCCTTGCCTGCATTTCTCTGAGGTTTCCACAGGACCTTTGCATGCTCATTTAAATTAAATCTGTCCTACGTTCACATCCTTTTTTTTAAATGAATTGCGAAGTGACAGACTCAAGTTTCAGTTGGCTGCCTTCACAGATTCCCTGTGTCACTTTGGAGAAGCTTCATTTCTCTACTTATAAAATAAGGACATTATTTACTACTCCTCTTCTTTATCTGGTCTGTCTGGTTTTGAACAGAGGATTCTCCTGGGGCTTTGAAAATACTTCATATTTAGAGACCTGGTGTCAGTCCAAGTGCTGCTACAATAGAAGCAACACGGTGCCTTTCTTGATGATTGTGTTTCACTTAATTTGGGGGGTCTGGGTGATATATTACTGTTCAATTTCTGAACTGCTTTATAAAATTCTGTTTTACATATGCCCACAATTTTATATTTCATCCAGTTAGATGGATTCTGTCCTCTTCCAAGGTTCATAAACATAACACAACACCCTGGAGAAGCCTTTGTGTATTTTTTTAACGTTTTAGCCTCTGTGGATATAAACCAACTTGCTTGTCTTTTGATTGAAGCAGAGACTAATTAAGTTAGTTATATAATTATTATTCTAAAGACTCTCCTCGTATGCCTCATCTGTCTTTATGTTGCTGAAAAAGACATTTTCTTGTCTACATTTTTGCTGCCTGAGCAAATATAAATGTGCTCCTTAGGTCAGCTACTACTGAATACAATTTTTCTAAGTTAATGAGTGTAGAAAAAGAGAAAAAAAAGAAGAAAAAAATCCTACTTACATATAAACATATTTCCTATCCCACTCAGTAAGCCATGTTGATTTCTCAGGCTCTCTTTCATTAACCTGAAAAAAAACCCATAAAGTTCTATACAGAGATAGGACTTTTGTGTTCTCTGCCACTGAAAACTGTCCTGGGACAGAAGTATTAATATCCATTCACTGTCAAGGGATGGATTCTGCTGTGTTTACTGATATTCCATATGAGAAGGAGTTATTTCTACCATCTGTAGATATCACTAAGACATCTAGCCTAAACTAATCATTTAAAATAACCTCTTTAGACTTTGAACCTAGGGAAAAGATGAATAGAGGAGCTTGATTGAGGAGAACAAATCAAATAAACCAGTAGAGATGGACAGATTTAAGGAAAATTAATCCACTTTCCTCTATTATTTAAAACTCATTTTTTTGGACCTAAGTATTGTCTCTTCCCTACCGCTGACTATGGACTCTTCACTGTACACCAACACCACCTGCAGCAGCTGCTGTGCCATCAGAGGTCTCTTCCAAGGGCTCCTGTGGGACAAGGCTGCTGTGAAAGCTGTCAGGAGTGCCTCTTGCTGCTCCCTTGAGCTGGAATTAGTGCTGGTCTCACATGCTGTAGCTGAGGTGCCTCGTTGGTTTGGCACAGCCTGGTTT
>VZRX01009452.1:71063-109433 GCA_013398075.1 Notiomystis cincta | reverse complement strand
ACGGGCCCAGGGCGGCAGCGGCCGCCGCCGGGTCCTGCTGGGCCCGACTTCTGGGCCTTGCGGGAGTCAAAGCTGCAGCATTGTGTGCTCTGAATGTGTTATTTGCCTCATGACTTTTCGTAGGTATGCCAATTAAATGAATTGTATTTATTTATGTAGTTTTTAATTTTAGCTATATATATTCCGTCAGGAAAGGGAGAGGAAAGAAAGAAACCCTTTTCTTTGTTTGGCGTATTTGGCAGGGCGAAAGCACAACTGTCTGCTTTGGCTCCTTAAATCACATATCACATCTGTGAAAACATAGTGGCAAAAGGAGGAAAAAATAATCTGCAATGCTTTCCTGGTGGTTTCTATGAGGCTTTCATGTAACCTATACATTTTCATCAATTATGCATTTAGGTCACAGGAAGAGTTGGTTGAAGGAATTCTTTTGCCATTTCAAAGTCGCTGTCAGGAAGAAAATATAGCCAAGCTGATGGAGCTAGAAGAAATACAGTTTTGTTCTTCTGACCTGATATTTTTCTTCTTCCCTTTCTTTACAATTATTCCTATTTGCATAAGCATGTCCCTCAGCAATATCTGGGTAGGGAGTGCCCAGAGGCCCTTTGAGCATGGAAAGGTCTAATTTCGCAATGGGAATTCTAGAACATGTTATTGTTTATGTTGTTTACATAAAACAACATTAGAGAATTGAATAAAATGCCTTCCCTGTAAAACATTTAGTCTGATCTGGAAAACAGCATAGGCTCCTTAGTGGGCAGCATTACCATATGTAACCTTTAGGCTTCTGTGCAATTTACAAGTCCAAGTAACATGCTTAAATATCCTTTTAAAAGTATAATGAGAATTAAGTGCTGAGGAACAGGTTTCACAGTAGCCACCACACAGAAGAGGCAAAACCTGATATTAGCTACCAAAAAAAATGCCAGAGAAGACCTTAAGGTCTTACTTCTTCCCTATATTGGTAATCACAGAAGTCTCAGAGCACTTACTTCCTTTTTATACTTGTGAAAAATGCCTGAGAACTTGTGGAAATGCTTCTGGTGCTGTGGTGCATTTACATGTGCTTAGAAAGTTGAACAGGAAATGGAAAATCAAGGGTCAGGGCTTTTCAGTCCTACACCTAAGGAGGCTGACACCATCCTGCAAACCTGGCAAAATTAATACATAAAGGCAGAAGGGAGAAGAGAGATTGCTGCAATTAGTAGGAGAAGAAAGCTCTGCATTCCTACTCCTTCTCCCAACTCTGCTTATGTACTTTATTTACTTCTCTCAAATGTACAGTATATTTCCAGCCTTGGGAACAGGGACAAAACAGAAGTCTCCCACCTCGGAAGTAAATGCTGCAGCAGGTGAGGCTAGAGATTCCCCTGTGTGTACTGTGACCAGCACTCCTGTGGCCCAGCTGCAGCAGGAAAGGGCAAAGACTGCTTTTCTCTCTGTTCTTTGCTAACCTGAAGGTCAGGGCTCCACACTGAGGAGGGTCATACAGCCAAGTGATGCTTTTGCAGTGCATCACTCCTTGCTTGGCTCACGTACCTGGGAGTAAGTGGGTTTGACATTCGGCAGTGCTGGAGCACCAGCTCCTGCTGGGTGACAGAATTCTGGCTTGGCTAAGGCACACCAATTTGTCCCACGTGCTGGGGGCTGTGTCCATGGGCTTAGGGACTCATGGCAAAGCACAGCATGTTTTTAGGAGATCTATAGCTGGCTCTGACATTTATGGCTCCTTAACAGGAGTCAGCTTGGGCTAGCAACAACCCTCCCTCCTAGGAGATGTGGAGAAGATTAGCAGAGAGTAAGTGTTGTGTCCACAGAGCTAAAATACCCTGGGACCAGGGTTGGTGTCTTGACACAGCACTTATTGCCCTCTACCAGCTTGTTTGCATCAACATATTTGGCAATGAGTAATTTGTTTCCTACTGACCCTGAGGGATCCGAGAGAGGTGATGGAGAATTTGTGAAACATCATTTGAAATTGTTAGGGACCAAAGCTCCTTATTACAGAACAGGTAACAGGAACAGAACCCTGGTTTGAGGTGTCTCTCTGCTGAAAGTGAAATACCAAGTATGTCTCTTTAATCCAGAGCAATTTTTATTCATTTGTTTTTTCATTTTGGAAGCGAAGAGCTAAGAACTACTTCAAAGGTTAATTTTAGCATATTTGTACTATATATGCATAATCATTTCAGATATTTAAACTAACTTTCAAAGTAGTCTTACTAGTAAGAAGAAAACCTCCTAACTGCCTTAGAAGAAAAAAAAAGTTAAATTCTGCTGTAATTAAGGTTACACATGCAAATGTTAGCAGTTTTCCTATGTTTATGAAATAAATCTGTCCTGTGAGACGGGGAATTTGGAGGCAGGGTTCTTTCATGCCTTCCTCTCAGAGGTGTCCTATTTTCCACAGACATTTAAGTATGCACTTCACAGTATGAGTGTGACTTTAGCATTGGAAAGGGCTGCCAAGGTAAGTGGTGGATGGACCACCCCTGGAAGTGTTTAAGAAATGACTGGATGTGTCACTTACTTCTATGGTTTAGGTGACATGATGGTGGTGTTCAGTCAAACATTGGACTCCATGATCTTGGAGGACTTTTCCAATCTTAATGATTCTGTGACTCTGGAGAAACCTGTAGGACTTTTATCTAAAGCCTCTGGTTCTGTTGCTTCCTGGATTTCTTTGGTAAGTTGCTAGTCAGTGCTGACCAGTAAGAATAAAAAAAACAAACCAGAAGTTTAATCTGATACCATCTGCTAATCCTGGTATTCTCCTGAGAACGACCCCTAAATCACTGGACTGCTGACTAGCATTAGAAAGAAAAACTGGCATTTCCGAGAGTAAAAGTCTTAATTTCCTTTACTTTTTTGCAAATACAATAAAGTGGATCATGCTGAAGGAAAGAAAATCTTTTTGTGACATTTTTGTGAGAAAAAAGCACTCCAAAATATTTCAGTTTCCCCCCACCCAAGAATGTAGTTTTATTGCTTAGGCAAAGGCATAAGTCATTTCTACAGCCCCTCTTAACCCCTTCCAGGCACTTAGACCCAGATCTTACCATTTCTTCCAAGGCTGTATCTCACTAAATTGTGGGAAGCAAGTCTTGTCCTTTGTTAGAGTAAATACTAAGCCATCCATTTACTTTGTGGGGCCTAAGATTTACAGCCTGTTTATGAAAGATAAGAAAACTCAGGCTTTGAAATTCTCACTGACAAATTTTGCAGCAGGGGAAATATTAGCTTTTCTCTTCTACTTATTCATACTAGGAATTAATTCTGGTTTACTTTGCTCTAAACCCTGTTTACTTTCTGTTTTCCAGCATTGCTATCAGCCAAAAATTACCTTTCACCCTAGAACTGTATTTCTTCTATTTCTATGCAATAGTATATATTAAAGCTTGTTAAGTGCTTTTAAACCATAGACTGGCAGGTGCTATATAAATATTTATCTTTGTTATGATTGCTTAAAGCAGAAGACTCAGAGGTATATAAAAGAAAATAAAATAGCCCCACCTTCTGCCCTTAGTTTTCACATCTATTTCATAATCAGTTCATGAAAAAAAACATCCCTCACAGAAAGGAAATATTCAAATTGCCTTGCAGCACAAAACAAGGATAATTTCAATTCATCTTAAATTCCCACATTTGTACTCACAGGTGATTTATTTTTAAAATAGCCTTTGAAACAGTTTATCCCAGAAAAATGTAACTGAAGGGTTTCATAACAAAACACCCTTTTTTATTCTCTTCTTTGCAATCAATCCATATTCTTTCTTGCTTTTGTTGAAGTGGTGTTTATTCAGACTATTTGAGCTGGTGGGATGGTGGAAATGGGAAGGATGTCTGTCTTTGGGAAAAAAAAATCTATGTGACATTCAGCAGAATATGTGTTTGCTGGACTGTTCTTTTACTATTGTTCAGGACCACTAAGGTTTACTTAAAAAACCAAAAGTCTCAGAGAGGCCAGGTGCCTTATATTATATTCTTGAGTGTTCCTTCCTGACTGAGTTGCTTTTCCCATTAGAGTTTTTTGTCCCATTCCCATTTGAGGTTTGTTTCCTGTTCCTTTTGATTTCACCTTGGCTTTTCATGCAATCACATCCAAATAGAAAGAGACAGTCATTGCCATGGTTTTCACTCTAAGACTGAACTTCCTGGCTTTTATGGCTCATAATCAATCCCATAATGTCCTGTGATTTCTAGGTATGAGTGGCAAGAAGTAAAAGGGAGTTTATTTTGCCTTTATGCAGACAGGCCAACTTTCACACATTAGGAGCAGCAACTAATCACCCACAACATTTCCTAAAGTTTATGGTGCTGGCAGACAGCTGTTTTTGTTCCAATGTGATGGTTTCTTTGCAGACTCCTGCTGCCAGCAGTGTCTCAACCACTTTACTAGTGCTCCATGCACATCCTGGACCACTGCCTTTAAAGCTCCTTTCTACTTTATACAAACAAAAGCAAACTAGTCTGCCAACAAATACTAAGGAGACAGACACATTGTTACTGCAGCCATATGCTCTATGAAAGGGAATTTTCAGTTACCAACACCTAGAACTGAAAGAACAAAATGATTGTATGCAGGCATGCCCCCCAGGCCCTTCAATAAAGATTTTAGCCTAATATTTTGTTTTGATTTTTCCCCCTTTTAAATCTTGGAGAGATGAAAATTCACTAAATCTACTACTCATGCTATAGGAATTCTTTAAAAAAGTTACCTACATTCTCTGAAAGTTAACCAATGTCACTGTAAATGCATTTGTTCCACATATGTTATAAATATATAGAAGCAGGGCCTTGCCTAAGCAATTGTTGATAACAATATTTAACAGCTCTTTAGTATTTGTCTTGATTAACATGCAGCTTAAGAGACTGAGGAAAGCATTCATTTAATTTCCTATCTGCAAACTTGTTCAGATGCTTCTTGTCTTCAAAGACTTCAAAAGTTTGTCCTTGAAGCTGAGAATGTACCCTGCTGCTGACAGTCCAAGTGTCTGTCTTTAAACAGAACTGGGCTGGGAAGATTGGCATCTTATGCTATGGATAGCATATATAGGTTATAGCATATAGGTCAGCCTGAAGACAAAACTTTCTAGAAAAGAAATATGTGAAATACTTAACAAATTCAGCAGATTTCTGATCTGCAATTCATTACCAAATACAGGAGAAGAAACAAGTGGATTGAGGAAGAAGAAAAATTCCTTTTAATCAAACCATTAAAAAAATCATCTCTGACTAATGAGGTGCAAAACTCTGAACATTTGAAGTGGATTCACTTTCCTTCTCTCCCACTGATACAGACACATTTGCAATCATGTATATTTGTTCAGTACAGTCATGCTGGTTTTAACTTCCATCTAATTATTATTTATATGATAATAGTTTCTAGGAGCACAGTCACAGACCAGAAGGCTGCTGTGCTAAATGTAGAACATTTGCAAATATGTATTGAACCATAAAGATGATAGGAAATCCACACAGTAAATTTAGTGTTGGATTTGCAGTTGGTTTTATCATGTTTCTAATTAATCTGCTACCTAAAAAAAGACAGTAGCAAGCATAATTTACTAAAAATCAAAACACCCTAGATCTTAAATGTTGCATGATTTGCTAGACAATCTAAATGCAAGTTACATTTTAAAATTCATTGGAAAGCTTTAAGCATTTTTTAAGAAACCTTAGAACCACAGGTTCAATAAGTAATGGGTGAAGGCATTACTTTTTTTGTCTTTATATGAGCAATTGTGATTACAAGAAAAAAAGAACAAGTCCCTAATGCAGGAATTTGAGTGAAATTCTGTGGGTCCTCCGTTATACAAGAGCTCAAATTTGTCAGTTATAATGGCCTTGTGTTACATCTAAGGGACGTAGATTTAAAGAAACTGAAATAAATGAATAAATAATGCTTCTTTTGGAAAGTACCTAGTGCACAAAAGAAAACATTGTCTCAAAAGACACCAAAAAGCACTTTTCTCAAGCAGGAAAGAGCTGCTTGGCTCTTGCAGAGCTGCTGGAAAGGATTATCAGAGACTACTTAACTAGATGTCAAGGGACATCCTTTCTCCAGGGAACTTTGGATTACATATTAGGAAAAAATTTCTTCACAGAGAAGGTAACCACACATTGGAACAGGCTGCCCAGGGAAGTGGTGGAATCACCATCCCTGGAAGTGTTCAAAAGGTGTGTGGATGTGGCACCTGGGGACATGGTTTAGTGGTGAACTTGGCAGTGCTGGGTTAATGGTTTGACTCAGTGATCTTAGAGGTCTTGTCCAACCTAAAATGATTCCATGATTCTTCAGGTGGTGTCTCCAGTGACTCCAGGGCACTGGCATAGCTCCTGCCATGCTCCTTTCCATGACAAGACTGGAGTTACTGCGAGGGGACAATGCCTCTGCCCCAGCTGGAGACCAGCCTTTGGTGCCAGCAGCATCTATCCCAGTGTAAAGCTGTGGTGAGGATGGGTTTGATAACCAGCTAGGGGAAAGAAAGAAGACATCTCCCAGCCGTGTTTTAACTGCCAGTCACAGAGCACAGCACAACCAGACTTGTGGGTGCATGGCTGACTAAATACAGCAGGCACTGGAAACCACTTTGACATCAACTAGATTCCTGTTCAATGCTTCAGGTGTATTCCCATTGGGAATGGTGCCTGGTGGCTTGTTTTAGGGCTCAGACCACATTAGGCAGAGCATCACTCTAGACCCCAGAGAGGTGCATCCCCTCCAACAAGCACAGCAAGCGCAGCCTCAGCAGAACTCTGCTGGGTGTGATCTGTCCCTGCTCCCCTCCTGGGCTTTATTTTCAGCCAGTGGGCAGATTTTTCCCTGTCCAGAGGAAGACAAACATCTCTAGCGGTGCTGCTGCTGAAATCTCAGGGCTCCCCTGCTGTTGGCTGTCTGCCTGAGCAAGGTCACTGTGCCTCAGTAGGAGAAACACAGGGTCAGAATTAGAGACAAGAGTAAAGCTGAGGCCCTCCTATGGGGCCACATAAAAACATCCATCCTATGGATTGGCACAAAGCAGGACAGGTAACCCTTGAGAGGCACCCTTCATGCCAGGCCCCTGACCTGGGCATGCCTGTGCTCCTGGGATCCTCTTGCAGTCAGAGGCAGCAAGCCTCTCCTCTGAGCTATCTGCTGGATGCTGTGCTGTTTCTGCACTGGCTGCCTAGGGAGCCAGCAGCCCCTGCCTGGAAACATAAAGGTCTTTAATGCCTTAAGTAGATCATGTGAGAGACTCCCTCCTCTGCTCCACCTCATTGGTGGTAACTCACAGGTGAGAGGAGAACAAAGGAAATCTCCTGTATTCTGGAAGAAGAAAAAGAATGCTCTATTTTTCTTTTAAACTACGCAGGATTACTGATTCATTTATTCATAGTACTTGGGTTTTAATCTGTCAGGGAATAATGACCCATTATTTTATACTTATGGGAAATGACACTTTCTAGTACCTGGTATTTGCAGCTGTCAAATTATATATGTCAGCATCTGTCACTCTCCAGCGTTACTTAACGAATGAGTTTTGCATATCCCAATGAGCTTCTACTAGAATGGAGAAAAATATTAACACCTCTTCTGGCAACTGTACAGACTGACTGTTTTTTTGGCATATTCACTTCTGCTCTGTATAGTCTTACCATGTACAGCCTAGGCTGCATTGTTACGAAGGTTGTAACAGGCCTATTAAATACACCAACATACATATTTCTGCTTCAATGGACATTTTCCTTTCCTAATTCAATTGGCTGAATGAAAAATGAAAATGACAGCGTTAAATCAGAGAGAATCACAAAGAATCACAGAGTCATTAATGCTGGAAGAGAACTCTGGAGATAATCTAGTCCGACCACCCCCAAGGCAGGGTCACCTAATGCAGGTAACACAGGAAAATGTCCAGGTGGGTCTTAAATGTCTCCAAAGAGGAATATTCCACGACCTCCCTGGGCAGCCTGTCCCAGAGATTGGCCACGCTCAATGTAAAAAGTTCTTCCTTATGTTAAGGTGAAACCTCTCGTGTTTTAGTTTATGGCCTTTGCTCCTTGTCCTGTCTCTGGGCACCACTGAAAACAGTCTGGTACCATCCTCTTGACACCCACTTTTGAGATATATATATATATAGATATAGATATAGATATAGATATATATGCATTAAAGACATCTCCTCTCAGTCTTCTCTTCTCCAGACTAAACAGGCCCAGCTCCCTTAGGTTTCCCTCAAGACAGATGTTCCAAACCTCTAATCATCTTTGTGGCCCTCTCCTGGACCCTCTGCCACAGCTCCTGGACTTGGAGTATCCAATTTATAGCTGATTTATACACAGAGGCAAGACCCTTCTTTGGTAGATATTCTTTACACAAGCTCTCAGAAAGTACCTCTTTCTTTTTTTTGTCAGAAATTCTTCATATTTTTCTACATTGCAAATTGATACCAACTTTCAAAACCAACTTATTTTCTGCACCATAGAACAGTTTACCTAGATACTATTTACCAAGTGTGCAAGCACACCATTAGCACAAAGGAACAACTTTGCTTTTAAGGCTCATTTCATCACTGCAATAAGCAAAGAAAAAAAAGGACAGAAGCCAAAGTCAAAGAGCAAGGAACAAGTGATGCTAATCCAGTGAGGAAGTACATTTTTGCCATATTAAAAGGTATATTAGTATTTTTTTATTTCTTTTTCTGTATAAGGACTCCAATGACAACTCATATTCTTCACTAATGAGCTTTCCAGGACTACCAGGGCTTTTGGGCTCTTCATGCAATCCATTGGCAGGACCCTGGGCCTGTCTTAGAGACATGAATCTGCCCTCAGGCAAGAAACTTTGAAAGGGGCAACATATGGGCTTTGGTCTAGGCCCTTTGCTACAGTATGGACCTGTCCCCTTGATTTTAGGGAAGATGACTGCTGTCTATTGAAGCCACTATATTTTCTAGTACTGGGTTTTGTGCATTCTAACCTGGTGTGTTAACTTTTCTCACTCAAAACTGTATGAGGGAGAAATGTTATTTCCTCAAGTGAGCCATACAGAGGAAAATTCCTGTTGAACTTTCATGTCCAGACAGAGCTTCTCCTTATATCAGATACAAAACTTAGGTATCTCAGGACCAGTCTCTATATTTTAAAGAGGATGCTGTTTGCTGGCATTCCCTACTCTGATGCATGGCAGTTGCCAAATCTCAGTACATTTTTGGCACTTAGTCTGTGACCCTACATGTTTTCCATGGATAAACATGTGGCAGCGCTCAAGGCCAGGCTGGATGGAGCTCTGAGCAACCTGGTCTAGCAAAAGCTGTCCCTGCCCATTCCAGGGGCATTGGAACTAAATGATCTTCAATCCCTTCCAATCCAAACCACTCTGGGATTCTGTGATTGAAACATTGATTTAGCAACAAGTAGGACTGATCTGCCAGAAGCCTATTCCACCTTGCTTCCTGCTTAGACCTACTTTTCTACAGTTCAAATAGATGAAAATGGATGCATCACAAAGGGATGAAAGTTACTAAATCTTTCCTTACACTGAATTGAACCTCATTTCAGCACAGTTGAGTCCTGAAGTTTTCTGTTGATTAAACTGGTGGATGCCACCCACAGGCAAGAGAAATCCCTACAGACGGTTGAGAAGTGAAGGATGAGGTAGTGAAACTCATCATCCTGCATAAAGTCCTAGAAACTAAAGCTGGCTCCTAGTTCCAGTTACTCATAGCCACAAACATCTGTGTCATTACACAGTACGTTTAATCACGGAAATCATTTAAGTTGTTCCCTTGGTCATACCAGTTTAATAATTGAGCAGAAAATCAACTCTGATATGTTTCTTTCCCCGTAGTATTACATATGAAACAATATATGTCTGTGAGCTAATAGCCAAAATAGAAAGCCAAGATGAAGATAGAGCACAACTACAAAGGAAAATAAATCATGAATGTCATGAGTTCACTGCGTACTGCTGTTAAAAAAGGAAAATGATTTTCTGAAATTCTTCTTCTGTTGTTTCCCTGGCCAGAGTTGGTTATCAGATTCAAACTGGATATATGAAATTGCTTTATACCCCAGAAGTCAAATTTTCAGCAAAATTGCTATTCTTAAATAGCATTTTTAGGACAACTTAAGGATTCATAGAATTGTCTGATATACCCTAATCACAGAGACTCCAGTTATTTGTTTTGGAGATTGATTTACAAAAATTTTGTTCCCAAGATCTTAATTTATGCTTGTATTGGCAAAAGAGAAAAAAAAAGAAAAAAAAATACTAGTATTCATAGTGATTGGAAAATATTTTAGCAATATTTCGGATATTAGCCATGGGATTAATCTGAGTAAACAGATATCTACAGTGGAGATGTCTTCTATCTCTCAACTAATCAGCTGTGACTTCCTCAATATGGAAAGACATTACAGCACAACCCCAAAGGCAGCATCTAAAATAAATGTCCAGCAAATCTCACCACACATTTAATTTTCTCTGTTAATGAAGGAAGAAACATGGAGGAATGAGATGAGCTGTAATCAGACAGAAATCTAAAGTGAACTCAGAGGAATTCTATGATCAGAAAGTACAAAGATTAATGTGCACCAGGTTACCCTCAGGTTTATAGGTGATCAGCTCTGTACTTATACTGAAACCTGAGTACTCAGTGTTCCTTTTTATGGAATACTCTATGCAGTGGGGATTGTGTGAGCAGCATGTTTAACAGCGAATAACAAAGTCTGCTAGATCAATAAAAATAAGTAACAAGAAATCTCAACAACAAAGATGAGCATGGATAGTCAATCTCAGCTGGCAAAGGCTCAAAATAAAGTACTTCAGTGAAATTACTGATAGGAAACCATGAAATCAGAGCCACTGACCTGAAGCACAGACTAGACCTAGCTAAACAATATTTTTACTCTTCTAAAATGCTTAAAGACAGTCTTTCCTGTTTTAGCCATTTGGACATTAATTCACCACGTTTTAGTGTGCCTAAAAAACCTTTTACAATTGGGCAAATGACCAAAGTAAAATATAAACCAGCAGTGAACTAATGTAGTTTGTGTGGCATTAAAGAACATGCATGATAAATTTTGGATTTTAAATACAATAAATCAGTCATTTAAATTTAATATAAGCCGCATAATTTAATTCTGCTTCATTAGCCTATATAAACACAATAAAATCTGTCAAATGCAAACAAAGGGCCTCCTAGAGGTGATATTTTAATTGTAATAAAACTGTCATCTAGATTAAGAGGCCAGCTGAACAATTAATTTCTTCATAGAAGTTAACATTGTTCTAGAAAATGAGCTTTAGCTTTAATTTCTCCTGATGCTTTTGTGCTCAGGAAACAAGAACTTTGCTTGCAGCAGAAAGCAGAAACAATCTGCTCCATAGCCCTAGCACCACAGAGGAAAAAGGAGAGGGGGGGAAGGTCTGAGTTACAACAAGAAGCTCTGCCTCTACTGCTTCCTTTAAACTATTGCATTTAACATAAATGGGCCTTTAGCTTAGAAAAGGGATTTAGGGAAAGACTTTTTAAGCTTGTCAAACACCATCCAATATGCTTTAGCCAGGTAGGAAGAGGGGGTTTTCCCAGATGCCCCCTGCATGGACCACAAGTGCACAGCCAGAGTCCCCTGGAATATTTCCTCCCACAGTATTCCCTGTTCCCTCAGATGGGGGTAAGTTACCACTCAGCAACACACACTCACTAACAGAATTATGCCTGCATTTCCTTCTGGTTGCCAGTAGGAAAAAGTATATTGATTTTTGGAGTTTTTTTCCCCTTAAAACCTTAATACAACTTGTGGCTTATTTTAGTTGGCTGAGAAACAAAACACTCAGCTCTTCCACTGATTGGCTTTAATTGCTTCACTAGATGTCTTTCAGCTGGTGACTATGAAATATTCACAAGTGATAGAATCTAATTCCAGCTGGGACAGTTGACTATCAGAGTCTAATTTTGTTGGATTTACCTCCCCCACCCCTCTCTTGTCCATATGCATTGGTACTGCTTTTCCGTATTTTATTGCTTCATCTGAGATCCTTTGTAGCCCATACAGGGGAAAAAAAGCAGCAAGGGCCTCTTTCATCAGCCTGTTGTGAAAGCACTAACCTGCACTGAAGGGAAAAATCATCTTTTGTGTTAAAGAGTTATGTGAAATTGTTTACCTTATCCTTTGAATTTTAATCCCTAAAAGCATTTCTTTCCTAAAAATAGAGCTGCATACTTTCTAAGCCATTTAGCAACCCGACAGAAAAACCACCAATGTGCCTTTGACTCTGTTTTATTAATATCACATTTTAAAAAGAAATATCTCTGTGCTTTTCTGAGTGACAGAAACAATATAAAGATTTAACAGGGGACAAGAGGCATCGTAATTTCTTCACCAAAGAAAAGAAGCTGCCATAGATTTTATGGATGTATTTACAGTTCTTCAAAACTACTTTTTAAACTGTGTCAGTCCCTTGAATTTCTTCATCCCTAGGCTGGGTATCTCTGTTGTGTGCAGGGGCCAGCAGCTGCTCTATTATTTGACTAACTGGGCACCTGCTCCTGCCAAAGCCATTAGACAAAACATTCATAGCTGAGAAGGAACAGTGAGAGTTTAAATTTCCAAAGATTGTGATTTCTAGCACTGAAACAGCTCCAACATTTCTGACAAGTCCTCCTGCATGTACCCCAGAGCCTGCACACTTGTCCCCCAAACGGCAGGGGAGGCTTGGGTCCCGGAGTCAGTGCAGCTCCCGTGAAACAGGTTAGACACATCCTGATGGTTGGTACAGTCCCTAGTGATTTCCCTCCCTTCCTCAATGCCTCAATTCCCTCCCTGCCAGGTGTTGGGTCTTGGAGCAGAGGGAACATTCATCTTCCTAGGACCCAGACACATGTTGTTAACAGAAGATAAAGTGCTGTACTAGCCTCACTGCAAAAACTAGTGAAGAAGTCTTTCACATATGTGAGACACTTAATGAATCAGAGAGTGGTTTGGGCTGGAAGGGACCTTAAAGATCATCTTGTTCTAGCCCCCCTGCCATGGGCAGGGACATCTTTCATTAGACCAAGTTGATCAAAGTCCTGTCCAACCCGGTTTTGAACACTTTCAGGGATGGAACATCCACGACTTCTCTGGTCAATCTGTTCCAGTGCCTCACGACCTGCAACATAAAGGATTTTTTCCTAATATCTAATTTTAAACCTATCTTCTTTCAGTTTGAAGCCATTCCTCCTGTCCTGTCACAACATGCCCTTGTCAAAAGTCCCTCTTCAGCTTTCTTGTAGGCTCCCTTCAGGTACTGAAGGGACTACTGTAAGGTTTCCCTGAATCCTTCTTTTCTCCATGATGAACCACTCCAAATGTCTCAAGCTGTCCTTGTGAGAGAGGTGCTTCAGCACTCTGATCACCTTCATGACCCTCCTCTGTACTCACTCCAGCAGGTCCAACCGAACCAAAACATTCCCATGTCCCTTTTGATTTTCACTGTTGTGGTTTTCTTGGACCCCAGAGGACTCTTGAAGATTCAGAATTAAAAGGCCAGTGTATTAAAATAAATATCTTGCCAAGGGTTACCAGATCTCTAGATATCACCCTTATTTTGTAGATGAAGGTAGACACAGTTTGTGCAAATTATAAACCCATAAGAGACAAAGACAATTTTAACAAGTTCAGGATGATGGGTTTCTGTCCTTGAGAAGCACAACCAGCCAGCTGATAGGCACAGTGGGAGTGGGAAGAGGAGAGCTCTCCACCACAGCCAGCTGTCATGCTGCCCCAAAACACTTCTCTGGGCTCACGTCCTGGGGTGTTGTCTGTGCTCATTTCTTCACTCAGCACTCACTGGGCAGAGGGGATGGAACAGGGGCTCAGGTGTCCCTCCTGCTTGCATGGCCCCCACAGCCCCAGCAGGCACCAGAGCTTCTCCAGCATCACCCCTACCATGGCCCCAACCATTCCCAAATGTTTCTGTGTTCACAGAACCCAGGCTAAATCTGTAAGCCATTACAGATAATTTCAGCCCCCAGGGAAAATGCAAAGGTTCTCTCTAAACCAGTCACATCCCAGGTCGAGCTGAGAGTGGGGTGCAGCAGCACACACCCGTGCCTCTTCCTCTGAGGTGCCTCCAAACATCTCTTCCTGGAGCCCTGGGGCCTGCCTGCACAGAGGAGTGCAGCCAAGGCCAAGACATCCTTTGTGAGGCAGCTGATTCTCTGAAACGGGTTGGGATCCCAAAAGCCTATGAAGTACTTTGACAAAGTCCACCCAGCCTCTTTTTACACTGACATGACTGTCAGCTTTTGTTTTCAGCTGGCCACTTCAGACAGGAACCTGTATAAACACAGTCCTGTGCAAATATATATATAGCCTGTGCAAATATTAGGATACTGTGCATGCAAACAACCATATCATTCACTTCTCCTCAAAGTCAAAGGTCCCTGGAGCAAATAATTGATAATTGCCTTTGTGAGAGCATGATGTCATTTTTTCAGTTGGACTTAAAGGTAATAATGAGCTGCAGTAAAACTTACCTTCCAAAGGTTTGGTTTCAAAATGTATCATCACAGACACTGTCAGACTGTGGTCAGTTTATATGGGACTGGCAATTGTTTAATACAATAGAATATAGAACAATATAATCAGCTAATGTCTTTAGACTTTATGAGTGTACTATCAGCTGAAAGCAGTTGGTTTAAGTACTTAATATAAAAATTATGATTGGAAAACATTTTCCCCTTTCTTTGTGCTCCCTTTTGTTTTCCTGTAACTTAAAATTACCCCGTTTGTGTGAGCCTTTCATTCAGCAGGAGAGTGATGGAATAATTCCTACATGTTTTTATAGCAGGAGGTAGTACTGTAAATAAAAGCAGTTATAAATTCATCATAAGGGTTTTGTCACATCAAGCTCTTCCTAAAATAGCTGTGAGTCATTCATATTCCTGTTGACATATTACAGTTTTTACCCATTGGGAATCCTTAAGCATTCTCTCAAATACTTTTTGATTTAATGCTAGAATGAAACCAAGCAGTAGGGCAGCAACCAGCCATTTCCAACTGGTTGAAATTCAACAAGTTTTTATTCTCATCACTTAACATAACTGCAAGCCACTTGAGGAACCTGTACAATTAATAGTATGCTGGGCACTGTTGGATGAAGTACCAGCAATGATGTCTTTAAGTACTAACACTGGTATTTATGTCTTCTTTGGCTTTAGAGATGTATCAAGGTCTGCTGAATGTATAACCAAATTCATTCAGCTACATGCAAACACATAGAGTTCTGCTGTTTAGCAGAACCGAGGGCATGGGCTTTGTTCTGCAGCTCAGGAGAAATGTCCCTGGCTGTAGCACTCTGGCTATTACATATCTAACAAAGAAGAGACCTTTCCTGTTGTAGAACTACCAGACTGAAGTTAAAACAGTGAAATCTAGATCAATATTAATGAGTAGTCTCATATTTTGGCAGTAGAGAATCATATTTTTGGATACTCAGTGAATGTAAGACATGATGCAAGAGCAGCTCCCACTAAAAAAAGTTGATTTTTTTTGTACAGATATCACTGGATCACAATTTCATCAATATATCAAATGTAACTGCTAGCAACAGAAATGAGAAGGAAAGTATTTCCTTCTTATTTGATCATTTGTGGGGTTATATTTGTTTTCCATCCAAAAAGGAATTGGAGAATCACGTTTACCAAATTTCTGTTGTCCAGTAGCCTGACATATGTTTCTTTGGGCACAGAGGAAAGAAGAAAAAAAGGAAAAAGGAAGATTAATAAAATGGAAATAGCAGATTTGGTTCTGTCTTTAGATGTTTAAAAGACAAATTTTAACTTTGCATAGAGATATTTCAGTTTCAGCTGACTCCTGCATGGTTCACAGGCTGCATGCAAAAACAAATTTAATGGCAAACTTTTGTTTATACAATGGGAGTACAAGAAGGAAATGTAGGTCAAAACCAACAAAACCTAGCTGAGATTTCTCCTGTTTTGTTTCACCCCCACCTTTTCATGGCATAGTGCACAGGAAAACTCCTGGACTCAAACCAATCCTCATCCATCATTTAGGAAATGCAGAAGCAGAAGTGCTGTGGGAAAATGCAAAGGTCTCTTTTTTTACTTGTACTTGGATTTAACAGCTGGGATTTTCCTACCAGATAAGCCAGTGTGAAAAAAATATACAGGGGAAATTTGGGACAAAGTCACTGGAAAAATAATTAAAGATCACAGATCTATCAAATGTTGGGTATGCTTATATTAAAGGGCAATGCAGTTTTACAGCTTGAGACCCAGGGATTTCATTATTTCCTTAGAAGCCAATTACACCAATGGAAATGACATTTTAATTAATTCATGCATTTTTCCATAGAAGGGTTAGAAAATTCTAAAAAAGAGTTAAAGGATATATTTAGGGATTTTCAGTTGTTCCAGAAATTTTCTTAATCCAGAACTGGACACCACATACTTTCTAAAATAAATGAATTGAAGGCAGCTTGTGTGTGTTATGTGCTCTACAGTAGTCAAATGATTGTCAAAAAGAAAAAAAAAATGTACTTGAAGAGAAAATACCTTTCTACTAAAGAAAATTAAGGTTCATATGTCATTGAAGTTTATTAAAGCTGGGCTCAATGCCATGTTTTGCCTTGATCCTTCAGATTCCAGTGAAAGATTGATTGTTTTTTTCCCAACAATTAAACTCCCCTGCTATTCTTAGAATCATGCAGAATGATACCAGTTAGATTAGTAATAAATTGCTTAAATTTTTTCTGAGCATGAGGTCTGTTGATTTTCTAACACTAAGCATTTTCTTTCTTTTCTCTGTCATGTATTTTTGGCTGTTTAAGCCATACAGAGGCATTTCATGTATTTGTTGTATGACAAATTTGCTATTCTTAAGGAAAACCACACTGGCTGTGTTGGAGGTAGAATATGTGGACAGGGGCCACTATTCTGTGGCTTAGCTTCAACTTTTTCTGGTCATCACGAACAAAGACAAAAAAATTTGCAGACAAAGCTATTTTTGTGAAAAACTGAGATATTTCTCTTTGCATGGAGAATAGAACAAAGCCTGAAGCAGAAAACCCAGCAGTAATGCATAGGAAGAAGTTGTATGTGATTAAATGAATGAATGCACGGTTTATTTTTCTCCTTGTGAGGAACAACCTGCCATAACCCTTTTACTCGTTCCCTTTATGCCCCACTGTTCTTGTCTTCATCCTCCATGCTTCCTTTTTACCATTTTCTCTGTGTCCTTCATTGGAGTCCTTGGAGGAGATAATTCTTCTGGGCTTGTTCCCTGGCAGTTGTCTGTGGTCAGTGCAAGAGGGACAGAGGGATAGAGAGGTACAACTCAAGAGGGTAGATTCAGCAGGTCCTAAAACACTTGTCCAAGAGAGGTGGCTGAATTCTCTCCTAAGGGTTTCTGGCATTCTTTTAATCAGAGAATGAAAGTTTAAGCCCATTTTTAGGCATATGAAGATGATTCCCACTTGGGCTGAGCAGTATGGACATAAATAACCCGTCCCAAACTGGTGAAGTAATTCATCTGGGCTTTATTGACTCTGAGATACAGAGATCTGGTTGTTATAGCAGTTGAGAAGAGCTTCAAAGCCATTATTTGCCACTTCAATTTTTCAGTCAAACTATGAAGGCTTACAAATTAATAATTCCCAGATGGCATGAGAGGAGCTGCTAATAAAATTCTTTTTTTTCTTCCTTCAACTCTGTAGTTTTAAGTAAAACATGGATAACCACCTCAGATTGGGCATCTAACCTTCAAACTGATACAGTTATATCCATTTCTCAATCATATATCTCACTGCAAGAAAGCCTGTAAGCTGATTTTGTGAGTCCCATATGCATTGTGCTGTTTTCTCACATGGACAAAATCCAAGACCACAAAATTATTGGATCATTTAGGTTGGAAAAGACNTGATTTTGTGAGTCCCATATGCATTGTGCTGTTTTCTCACATGGACAAAATCCAAGACCACAAAATTATTGGATCATTTAGGTTGGAAAAGACCTCTGATATCATTGAGTCCAGCCAGTAACCCAGCCCCTCCATCTTCATCAATAAACCATGAATGCAAGCACCACATCCACATGTCTTTTGAACTCTTCCAGGGATGGTGATTCCACCACCTCCTGGGCAGCCTATTCCAATGCCTGACCACACTTTCACTGAAGAAACTTTTCCTAATATCCCATCTAAACCTTCCCTGGCACAGCCTGAGGTTGTTTTTTCTTGACTTGTCACTTGGGAGAAGAAACCAATCCCCAGAGCTTCTTTTCAGGGAGTTGTAGAGAGAGATAACATCCTACTGAACATCCTCTTCTCCAGGCCAAACAACCACAGCTCCCACAGCCACTCCTCATAAGACACTCTCTAGACCCTTCCTCAGCTGTGTTGCCTTTCTCTGGACTTGCTCCTGCACCTCAGTGTCCTTCCTGAATTGAGGGACACAGGATTCAAGGTGTGGCCTCTCCAGTGCTGGATACAATCACTGGCCTGGTCATGCTGATCACACCCTTTCTGGTACAGACCAGGATGCCATTGGCCTTTTTGGCTACCTGGGCACACGCTAGCTCATGTTCAACTGGCTGTTGATCAGCACCCCCAGGTCCTGTTCTGCTGGGCCAATTTCCAGCCACTCTTCCCCCAGTCTGTAGTGCTGCATGTTGTTGTGACCCAAGTGCAGGGCCTGGCACTTCACCTTCTTGACATTCATACAACTGGCCTCAGTCAATCCAGCCTGTAGAGATCCTGCTGCAGATCCTTCCTACTCTTCAGCAAATTGACACGTCCTCCCAACCTGGTGTTGTCTGGAAACTGATTGAGAGTGTCTTCAGTCTCCTCATCCAAATCACTGATAAAGATATTAAACAGAACTCTTCCCAAAACTGGGCCCTGGGGAACACCACTGATCAGTCTGTGGTGGGAGTCAAAGACTAACTGTGTGGAGAATTCAACATTTTTTCAGTATGTGCTGTCAAGCCTTAGTGCAGTGCAATTTTTTTGGCCTTTGTCCTACTGATGGGTAGGTAAGAAATTTCATGTCTTCCTGACATCAGTAGTTGCTGAAGTGGCTGCCATCCTTCTGCCCTTCTCTGCAACACCTTACATGTGTTGAGAATTGTGGCTGTTCACTGGGAAAGCATTGCTGTTCACACAGCTTGGTCTCTGGCTGCTTTCCTCCAGTTAACATAGTTGTAAATGTCTTCATTATCTGTATTCACATATAGAAACCACAGTAAAGAAATTCCTTCACAGACCAAGCACCAAGAGACCAGGGGTGAAGCAGTGAACTGCTTTGCCTCATGTTTCTTCAGCGCTGGGGGTACTTGAGCTGTGAGAACTTGAGCTGGAGAAAGCTTTCCTGGAGATAAACTTCTGATCTTGCACAGGTTGGGATTGCTGGCTAAGAGATAGCAGATGCCTCTGGCTGGAAAGTGCTCTCCTAAAGACTATTTCAGAATCTTAGGTTGTTACAAACCTTCCATTTACATTCCCTGCCCACAAAGTCTCCCATAGGAAACGTCTAAGCCTTGCATTAGTAAAGCAGACCTGTGTATAGACTGGGTACTGAAATTTTCATCCAGAATCTGCTTTGTCTTATGTATTTTTAATAGTTAATTTACAAAAAAAGTGAGGATAGCAGCTGAATTCCTTGGTGTTTTTTTTCTTTTTATTGCACAATTCTGATGGCTCCAAGACAATTAAAAGAAGATAGACAGAAAACTCCAAAAATTAACACTGCTGCAAATGCTAATATAGTCTTCAGTGAGTTGAACCATAAGGCTCTTCTTCTAGGCTCATGCATATTCTCTTCTATAATGTATGTGTGAAAATGTGTATGTATTCCTTTCTTCCTTACCCAAGATATTCAGAGAAATATTACTTGCATTAAAAATTCTCTTCTTCTTCCTTTGACCATTTTTGACATAGTTTCCTTGAATTAAAAAATAAGAAAAAAACCCAAAACAAAACATGGAAAGAATATTGTTGAGGGCTCTTGTTCTGTCATCTGGGGATTATTAGTTTACAAACCCTCAACCTCTGACCTTTGGCATTTTTGCTGAAGTCTGAGTGAAGAACAAGCTCCCTTTGAAGCTCTCCACATCATGTCCCGAGGAATGCAGCATCGCCAGCGCTCTGACTGTTGAAAGCCTGGATGAGTTATTGCAGCAGGTTTCACTGGCTCAGGCTGGGGGCAGGGCTCTTTCCCCCTATGAACAATTAAGAGGGATCCATCTCATCCATTTTTTTTTTTCCTTTGTAAAAGCTGCCTATCTATTCTCAGAATTCATCAAGGAACCCTCCATGGAGACGTGCAGGCACCCAGAGAGGCCATTTCAGCTGACACGATGGGATGTGCCTGGAGGTGATTATTTCTCTCTGCTGAGAGGGAGACCATACAGATGATGTCTGATCAGACAAAATCAGCCAACAAAAGACTCCAGTTTGTAGATACAATTTGAAAGAAGGCCAAACCCTTATTTCTCCAGTGTTTGCAGTACCTCTCTGTTACCCAGGACTGCCACACTCAGCAGTCCAGACAAAGGACTTGGGATAACTGCTCCAAAGGAAATATGTTCATCTATATATGCAAGGATTTTATTTTTTGAAGAAGAGAAAATAGTGTTTTGGCCACCATGATTACAGAGAAAAGGTAAAATATGCATATGACTGAAGTGCAATTTAAAATTTAATAAATGTTAGAATAACCTATGTTAATTACATTAATATGTTCAGTCTCTTCTATTCCATTTTGTTCTGTTCAGCTTTACTCTATTCTGCATATTGAAATTAAGACTCATCCGGGTGGTAATGTCTACATGTGTTCTGAGCATGGAATGAATTCATTAAAATAAGACCAAGATCACAAGCAGTGCATGGAAAAACAATCATGCATGAAGAAATAAATGTATTCCACAGGAGATATGCAAGAGAAACAGCAGTTTCCCAGTTACTTCAATGTGTATCCTATATTCTACTTCAAGGACCTATATTTTCCCAAAAATACATATATCAACAAGCATACTTTTCAGAGATATGAGCTTCATTTCTATGAGCTATTGCAGAGGGAAAAAAAAATTGAGTAAAAAGAATTAGACCTATTGTTTGCAATAGCACAATCTCTTATAGTCACTTTATTACTAGAAAATTAAAAATTTGTATTCATTTTATTCTTTCCTAGTTTGCAAAAGGACTAAATGGTTACCCTCTAACAAGGACCTAGCAAGTGTGTCACACTCTTAAAAATCTGGAACTCACTGAGTGGGAGAGTCCCTTTTTGGAAAGAAAACAGTACTTTGGAAAGAAAAGGAGCACTTCCCATTTGTCCCTGCTTTATTCTAAAGGGAATCCTAGTTTGAGACACTTCAATATATGAAGTTAAAAGAGCCAGGGGCAGTGGGCACAGGGCCTGGATGTAGGGTGAGCAGCACAGCCCTGGATGAGGATGGAGCGAAGCATGGCCGTGTGTGTACAGCCAGCTCCGGGTCACTGCCTCGAGCCTGGCACACCCTCCTCACAGCTGCCCTCCACAGCTGTCAGCTGTGACAGGCTTCCAATCTGTAGTACACTCTGAATGACAAAGCATCACCTGTTCTACCCAGGAGACATCCCCAAACCAGACAGAAACTCCCCGTGTTGCACCATACAACCTCACTAATGCACCGAGGCCGAGATGGAGACTGCGGCCAAATGTGGTAAAAGAGGGGAAAAGCTTAAAAGGCAGCACATTTGGGAATATTAACAGAAATGATGCAAACGTGTCAAAGAGTGCAGCTGAACACTTTTTAGCCAATGGGGAAACTGGGAATAGTAGCAATGTCCCAGAAGGCAAAAAACCCTCCTTATCTACCAGGATTATTAGGTGTTAATATAACTCTAATATAAAATCCAAACAAGAAACTGGACAAAATGGTGACCTGTTATGTTTGTGCTTTTTGGGCAAATGTGCAGTTCTTGTCAGAAGGGGAAAAACAAAGGCAATAGCTTCAAAGACAGAGAGTTTCATGTATTGAACATGACAGAGAGTTAATGTATTGACTTTTTCCTTGACCTTGGCCCTGTGACACAGTAGGTAGGGAGATGCACGAGAGAGTGAAATTCATTGGCTGGGTTATGCTCTCTGCCATTACCACCATTGCTTAAAAAAGCTAAAACACGTGAAAGACTCCTGTCTTTGTTTTACCATCAAATAAAGATTGATGATGGCTCTATGTGGATGTGTTATCTGGAAGTGATTCTGGAATTGGACTTCATCCCACCTGACTTGAAATGTCTGCCATAAGAACATTGGCAATACCTGGGTTGCTCACATATTTGTCTTTTCACAGTCAGAGAAAAGAAAGAGGCACTCACGGCATTTGGCTCTTGTAGCATGTATAGAAAAATAACTTTTGAAAGGAATTACCTATTTCCAGATGCATTTCACCTGCTAAGTCCTTCCTAGGTAAGATACCAAGATGGCCAGCTCAGATCAAAAGATCTGTATTTGGTCAGATATATCTGAGCATCCTGTTGACTGAATTTCTATTGTAATGTGGAAAAAAATGCATCAATGTCTGCAAAATATGAAAGGATTGAGTAGGTCACTGGAAATTTCAAATATGCCTACTTCATTTAAGAGCACAAAAAATTCTTTCTTCTTGGTATAAGGTACTTCAAAATGTTTTCAGATGTCTTATTTTATCATGGATACAGATCACGTCAAAGGGAAATAAGTCAGTGGCTGTCGTGCTTCTCAATAGTTTATACAGTTTTTCTTTTCAAAAGTCTACCTATTCTTCTACAGGTTTTTTTTTTTTTGTTCCTGACATGTTGCTTGATAACCTTAATTAGTGATTACTATCTCAATTTAAATCCTGGAATCCCAGTGGAGCACACAAATGGTTGGTGTAACTCATAGGTCAGTGTTGCATACACTGGATATGGTCTCTGACTGTGGAATATTTATTCTGACATAGAGAATGCAGTTCTGCTGCTGTGCTTGCCCTGAACTATTGGATTCAGGTCCTGGTTTCCTTATTTGTATTGTCACACTTGTTACTGAATCATTCCTGTCCTACCCTGAGACTTCTTGCAAAAGCAATGCACTTCTTTAAAATGCAATATTCATCATCAAAAGGTACAGATTCTTAACACAGTTCTAAAGCAAGTCCCAAGAGATTTAGGCTACTTTTTCTTCTCATCTCAAGGCAGTATCTTCACAATAAACTTTCTTTGTATTATTCTTTGTTTGACATGATTGTACTAAGAATCAGATAAAAATCAGTATGGATTGGTTAGAGCATAACATTTAATAATATTAAAGAGTTAAAAGCAATGTAAGAAAGAATTTAAATGAAAGAGGCCAGGTGAAAAAGAAATACAGTGCATCATGCACAGAGAATGTGTTTATTGGAGTAGTCCCAGGTTCAGATCAAAGATATGGCAATAGTGGCTGGAAACCATAAAGTGTTTTCAGTGCCATAAATGTTTCACAAATCTATGCAGGGACAGTTAGGATGTCCTTTTTCAGTATCATATTAAAAAAGGAAAAAAAAGAAACAACCAAAAAACTCCAACACAGACAAGAAATTGTTAAGCCTCTGATCAAGATTTCCTATGTGCTATAAAGTACTAAAAGACAGTTGTTTCAAGTACAAACTTGGATGGGAAGGAAAAAAAGAAAAAGAAAAATCTTTGAATAAATGCTGTCTGCTGAACAGCAGCCAAAACTGCAGCAGGAGACTCAGTATCAGAGCCATGAGCAATCTCAGATGGGTGCACAGCAGATCAAGGGAACAGCTTTGAAGCAAGACCTTGTGTCTGTTCACTGTGACCTGGAGTTGCCTTTGGCACAGGGGGGAAAGGAGTCCAAAACAAGAACCTGGGCATGCTGAAAAGGCATCTATAATAGGGCATGGATAAGGCCTTAGCAGCTGTGTTGACTTTGGCTGTGTGTGTATATGATAACTAGAAATTAATAAACCTGTCAAAAGAAAGGATGTGGAAGACAAACGGAAAAAGTCTGGTGTTGAGGTTTATACTAAGCTGCCAAGGTCACTTTGGCTACTGGAATCAAATGTTAGGGAAGGGGGACTTATTTCTAAAATATTTCTGCTCTAGCATTGGGCAAAAATGTGGATGATCAACCCAGATGAAGGAAAATCAAATGCTCTACCAGAGCATGAGAACCTGCACACATAGGAGTTTGTCCTCATTCAGGTATTGTCCTCATCCTGCTCCTTGGTACTTCCAGCATGGCCACAGCTGGACCAGGGCTGTAGGAGCTCATCTTTGCAGCTGTGTTGTAAATCACCATGTTAAATGTCACTGTCTCCAGAAGAACATCAGATACAACCTGAAGGAATGTAAGCCTAGCTACAATGCTTTTATAATATTTTTGCAAGGTAGATTTCCCATTTCCCATCCTCTCCTGTCTTTGATCATTTGCTTCTGTTCTTGATATCAAAATCAAAATATTTTTCCTTGGGAATTTTATCAGTTTATGCACCAAAATTTCTTCTTGGCCAAAACATCTCTTTTGCACTTGGTGTCTACTGAAAGACAGAGACTCTTGTGACTGAAACAAAGACAGTCAAGTCAAGCCTAGATAAATTATTGTTAGACTTAATTAGATTAAAGGTACTATTCTGAGTTTGAAAACTATTACTTCATGGTAGTTCAGATTTTAAGTCATCTCACCTAACCTGAGAGAGACTTCCAGGGGTACTTTGTCACTTCAAAAAATAGGTATTTAGTATAGGTAGACCAGCTGTGGGAGAGGAACACAGACTTGGACAGTGCATCAATGGGATATAGGGTAAGCATAGTTAACAAGGTCAAACACTGAATTTTTCATTCAACTGAAGTAGAGTGAAATGTATTATCCTTAAATGCCCAGCTACTCTCCTCATGGATATTTTCCAACAGTTTCTTCCAGTTAACTCTGGAGTTAAGAAAAATTCTGTATGCTGAATTATTTGGAAAGATTCCTTTGAAAAATCCCAACAAACATTTGAAAATCCAGTATATTAAAGTAAGAATCTTTCACCTGAAAGTCATATCTGATGAGTATTTGAAAACTAATACAAGTATGGTTTCTCAGTAGTTCAGACTGGACTTCTATCTGGTCTGCAATCAAAAGTTGCATTGTTCAGACCAGGCACCCTCTTTGCACTTTTGGTATTGCTATGACTAAATAGGCTGGGATTATTTCTTTTGCAGGAAGTTTAGAAAAACCCAAAAATTTCCATGAAAAGACTCTTCAGTTTCTGGCCAGCACTAACAGTATGAGCTCTATCACCAATTATCATAAAGCTCCTCTGCCCAGTTGTCTCCTGGCTCATTTTGAGATTTGACCTCATCTCCATTTGCTGCAAACACAGGCCAGGAGTCAGGTGTCTGATGCCACTCTGGTCTTGTATCTCTTTGCTTACAGCATTAGTTCAGCTACAAGGAGCATGTGCACATCCAAAGTGTTTTGGGTTGCCACTAGTCACCTTTGCATTTGTCTTCACAACTCTGGAGATAAATACACCTGCACAGAACACTGCCTGCACCAGCCTGAGCAAGTGAGGACTGAGCACAGTCACTATGCAAACATTTCAGAAGAGGCCACAAAGGTTTGGCAACCTGCTCAGCCACCAGAAGAGACTAAGCCCTTTTTTGAGGAATTAAATCCTCACATTCAGTAAGAAACCTTAAAACGTAATTTTTTAAACCTCAAAATTGTCTTGCTCAGCTCCATTTATTTCAGCAGTGAGGGTGGACTGAGTTCAGAGGTGGCTTTACCAAAACTCCACAAGAAAAAAACCACTCACAGGAAATTCAGAGACAACTAATGTCAGAAAATCTTACAGTAATGTTTGTCCCATGAAGATACATAACAAGATACTCCAGTGAAAGAAGACAAAATTAGTGGAATGAAAAACATCCAAGCAATACTGTATTTGTGCACTTTGGAAGTCCACCTAGCACCTCTGCATCTCCTAACCTTTAAAAAATAAAAAGGAAATTATACATAGTTTACTTTTATACTGGTTTTATGATTCTGGTAGTAATTAACCATATGTCATTTAAATAAAACCTTATTTGGATTTTGATGTATTAATTACCATGTAGAACAACTTGCTAAGATTCAGCCTGATGATTCAGCTCTCTGAAAAAGAGCTTTTTGAGGAGTAATGACTATGAAAGGTATCCTTACCCTCTATTTTTCATATGCCTTCTTTGCTTTTGGGCAGGCAAACCTGTTGGCCAAAACAAACCTTGTAGACTTGTCAATGGAAGTCTCTCCAGATTCAACCAACTCTTTTTAATGGAGGTCATGCAAAAATTTGGTGTTCAGAAGTGCAGTTTTTTCTCCAACTGCTTGGTCTATTTCCAAGAGACCTGTGGCAGGGGAACAACATCAGGACATTCAATCACATGTTTCCTCATGCAGTGTTTATACAGACCATCAGGCTTGGCTAGAAATGAATGTCTTTAATATGAGAACACATTCCCTGAGTCTGTGTCTTTCCATTAATAAAACCAGAGCATCTTCACAAGTACTGTACCTTTGAGTGATATTCTTCTCTCCTGACTCTGGATAGTGACTGAAGGTATTTGCACCTGAGAATACTGAGTTGTCTGAAGCTTCATTTACAGTCAACAGAGAAATCATCGAGGGTGTCATTCATCTGGCTTATTTGAGATTTCACAAAATGATGAATTGCACTTAGGTGAACATCCTTCTTTCTACTGACTGCAAAGTGAGCCTGGAATGTTTACCTGAGGTGTTATTATCCAGTGCTATGCTTGTATCATAAAAAGAGGGAAAGTGATGTCTTGTTGGAATAATGCCTTGTAATGTAAAGGTCAGTATTGGTACTTCAGGCCTCATAACTAATATTTCTGACTGTGATTTTTACATATAGGGCTTGGTATTTCTGCTGCCTCCTTTTAACTTGTTTATTGGGTCACTTGTAAGAGCTTATTAGCTGCAGTCCCTCTTTTTCTAACAACTGTTGGCCCAATTGTCCAAAACTGTAGGATCTGATTCACGACCTTTCCTGACCTCTCATTAGGATTAGAGCCAGGCTCCAGTTTATCAGCAACAGCCTGAAACAATTTTAATCAGTGTTGACCCCCCCAGCCAAGCCAGCAACCCTATTAAAATTAATGAGATGGCAATTCTGTGAGAACAGGCAAGACTGACTGATGGAGAAGCTACCTGATGGCAACAGAGTCTCTTGGCAAATCACACACACCCAGGTGTCTTGTCAACTTTGCACTCACTTTATTTTCCCACGTGAACCACCAGAAATAGACACTTCTGCTTCATTCCACCTAGCACTCACTTCCTCAGGGTGAACAACTGCCCAGAGCAATCCAACCCTATTACTCTCAAAGGATTGTGTGGGAATTATGCAGCTACACCACAGCCATGTAATTCTGACAATCTGAAAGAACAATTTGTAGGACACTGAGACACAGAGAAAATGCTACAATGGGAGATGGAATTTTCCTTACTCAACAAGAAGAAAACCCCAACATTGTTAAGCTGTGTATTTTTAAAAGCAGAATGTTGATTGTCTGTTGAAAGTTCATAATAAAAAGTAGTATATCTCGAAGTGAAGAATGTTTGCAAAAATCATGAGGTAGCAATGGAAAACTGCATTGAACACTCTATGTTCTTCTGCTTCTAATTTGGTCAAGGTTGTTTTTCTTCAAAGCACATAATAGCAAGGGATTCCTTTTCTCTTGAGAAGTAAGAAAATGAAAGCTCATGGATATTAAATCTGATAAAGAAGAAAAATTAGAATGAAAATGGTTCAGTTTCTAATAGATGCTGCTCTGAAACGTTCTTTAAAAATATAATTTGGAAGGATTTATTTTTGCTTGAAAAGGGAAGCTCTGTCAACACATAGCTGTGTTCTGCAAACATCCAGAAATGTTAGGGAATGGCCTACAGATCCCATGCACATACAGCCCAGATTTACTTGCTCTGTCATGTCTTCAATGGCTCAGTATTCCATCTTGTGGGGTATTACAAAAGAGGCATTTTTCAAAGAAGTATCTGAAAGATTCAAGTTCATTAGCTGTGGAGTGAGGTGGGTTAACTCCACTGAAACTAGTAAAAAATGCCTCACATGTTGCTCCTGTCTAATTCTGAGGCTTTATTATCTGAAACCCCAGCACACACTGGATGTTGGAAGTTCATGTTTCTTGGCTGATGATAAGTGCCAGTGATTGGAGAATTCCCCTGGTTAGCATCAGGGACAAAGCTGGTGATCTCTGGTTTTCCTCAGCTCTAATCCTTTAGCTGGTCAGGGAAGCTTTTTCAGAGAGCTTAGGGAAGGATACACAGAAGGGGGATAGGGGCCTCTGTGCTATGCAGCTTTCAAATCCTCAGGGAACAACCAGGTAGGAGGCAGGGGACCTTTGAAACAGTGACATTCACAGCATAATTTTCAGTTTTCATACAGAGGGCTGACTCCATGGCAAACTAGTGGAGAGCTGGAGAAGTAGCTCAGAGCAAAAGCATTTTATGTTTCTTATCAAACACTTCAAGGTTATCAGAAAGAGTCTCACACATTTGTGCTGTGGGGCTCCATTAAGTGAGATTCCTTCTCCAACAACCCACATTGCCTACAAGTTTCTTTCCACAGCTTTTGACCTATAACTGGAGAGTTCTTTTCTTTTTTTTTTTTTTAAATTTTAATTCAGTGAACAAAAGTATTTGCCTTAAGTTTTTAGATTCAGCATCTTACTTGCAGGGGCTGACATTAATATTTAAATACTCTGTGGTTTGGGTTACCTTTATATTTTGTGCATAAGCAGCCTAAAATGTTTGAGGAAGGAGGGAAAAAAGCAGCTATGGGTTTGTCTTCAATTTTTAAATAAGCTGGAGCACATTTAGGCACCAGTACTTTCTGCAATTGTCTTAAAAAGAAACTTTCTTAAATTTTGCATCAGGTTTTATATTATTTCTGCAAACTGTAAAGAAAAATACCCAAGAACTCTGATGGATGCCATGACCATACAAACTCCCTTACAATCATTACACAGGCAGTTCCACACCAGAGAAAAAGCATCCTGCAGTATTCCAGACTGAATATTTATGAAGGCTCCATGAAGAGTCACATTAAAAATACTGCAGCTCCATTTGTTAATGATCCATAGAGTGAGCTGGAGCAACCAAACTCAACCTTGATTACAGAAAGAACAGGGTGGTAGAAGTGACTCCTGAACATCACAGCCTGGGAAATTCCTTACGAGCAGGCAGTAAACAAGCAGTCGTGTTTCTGCAATCAGGAAAGATAGCAGAGCAGCTATAGATAAACATGGAGTACCCAGGCAATTCTGCACAGCACCTAATAATAGTTTGTTTCCTGCACCTGGAGACAACAGAACTGTGTTCTGAGGGGATGAAGCATGGAAGGGATGGTAGGCAAAGGGTCACTAAAGGCAGTTTGCTCTCTGTTTTATATAATCTCCTTCCTTTTTTCATCCAAATCTGGGATATTGAATTTGCTTCCTTCACACAATGTGATACAATCTCCCTATCACCTATGCACTCTCCTTTTCAAAATTGAGAAAACAAAATGGGACGAGCTAATACCCTGATCACTGGGGTTGGGAAAGAAGAGGCCTCCGCTCTATAATTGACCTTGGCTTTTCAGACCTTTTTCCAGCCATCATAAGACTGAGGCAACCTAGAAGCATGAATTCTCTGCTGCTGGAGACTGAGCCAAGTGACAGCACTGGTGACTGCTGTCATTAAGTTGAGCATGGATATGGAGAGCTTGTTGCACTGTGAGTGGGATAAGGGACTGTGAGTGGCTGCCAAGTCACACGGCAGCAGCAGATTCCTGCTGTGTCCCCTTTTTACCATTCAGTAAAGCCATCACTCAGGGGTAAATAAGAAACACTGCCATGAGGAGTCAAACCAGAAAGCAGGATGCTAAGAGCAGAGAACATACCAAACGTACTTGTCTGTTTAAAGCTAGACCTGAGCCAGAAAAATCAGTGGCGCATTTCATGCCTAGTTATATTTCTTCAGCAACACCCTGCAACATGTCTTTTAACCTACAGGACCCACGGCCCAGCTGACTTTGGGAGAAGATATATGTATTTTTGACAAGGTATGCTCAAAGAGCTGCAAGAGCCATGGGATGCTTGTGGCAAGTTCCCTTCTGACAGCACCAAAAATTTTAACACTGCAGGTCCTAGGTACTTGCTTTGACAAAGAGAGGGAAGCAGAGTCCCAAGGTCACCCCCTTGGTGCCTTTCAGAGCCAGGGCAAGACTGGAGATTCTGTCATCATCTGCTGCACTGCCACTACAGGAGATCGCAGTGGTAAGAAGAATCAAAGTTGGACCCCTTAGGACACAGGAAAATAAAGCACAGAATGGTTTAAAATCTTAACATCAGTTTGGCTGCTTGGTTTTGAACCAGTGTGTGGGTGGATGCAGTCATGAGGAAAAGAGAGCATGCTAATCAACACTCTGCTGCTAGTAATTGCTAATAAAGGAAAACCAGAATATTGGTGTTGATTTTTGTGATTAATTCTTACTCTGTTCTTGAAATCACCAATGTCCTGGAGATTTAATGTTCTTGAAACCTGGGATAATTCACTCTGAACTTTTAGAATGAGATTAGGAGTGTACGGGATGCATAAAAATAGTCTCTTTTGTTCTGTAATGTCATGTAATTTTACTGTCTTTCAGTGTCTTAGGGAAAAATCCTAATAATTTTATTAGGATATAATAAACATAGACTGCTTGGTTGTTTTTTAAACATATTAAACATATTAAATACAGACTGAATGGTTGTTTTGGTTTATTTTTGTTTGGTTGGGGTTTTTGTTTGTTTTGGGTTTTTTTTTTAGTTTGTATTTTTTTGGGTTTTTTTTGTGGCATTGCAGTTATTTGTATTACAGTCTCAGCTCCTAACAGAATTTAATTTTTTTAGATCAGGACTCAAAGTAGACATTTGACATTAGTTCTCAGTACAGATGTTGTCAGCAGACAAGAGAAACTCAGTATTGTCATTTCTGTCTCCTGTCAATGGTGACCTAATTGTGAATAGGATAACCTGATGCCCACTCTGAGCTGAGACCTTATGTCACCTCTTCACCAGAGATTTGCATCTATTCCCTTAGCCCAAGATACTGTCTTTTACTGAAGCCCTGATGTAAAATCAGAGTCCAAAACATCCAAAAGCTCCTTTTTCATATTATTGAACCCTTTCATTCTTTTTGTTTCTTTACAATTTAGCTTCTTTAAGGTATTTGATCTTCCTCTGATTTTGTCACCTACTATCATTCAGCAGGGAAAACGTTTTCTCCGTGAAACAATAGGGAGAGGTATTTTATCTTCTTCCTTTCCCAACACACCCTAAAATCCACCATAAATTCTGGCCTGCTGCCTCTTGTACAGGACTTGAGACTGACACGTCCCACAACCTGGAAAGTCCCAAAGCTGTAAAGGTTTGAGAAGTCAGTGATCCTGAGGATCACTCTTTACTGTGCATTAGAAAAGGAGAGAGTGCTTGTAAAGGCTCTGAGCTTATCATTTGGGTAGAGCTTTGTGGAAGGCTTTTTTTTTTTTTTTTGTAAACAGCACATCCAAATGTTTGATTTAATTTGTTTCTTTGGATGGAGGGAGATGCAGAGAGGTTTCTGCCCAGCAGGTCCCTTCCTGTGATGGCCAGTTTCGTGTGACTGCTGTGTGACAGAGATACCTTCAGCCAGCCAACATGGTGGGACAGCTTCCCAAGGAACTGTGGGAGTGCTTCCTGCCCACACTCACACTGCATTCAAAACCCTGAATCAAAGGAGAATTTATCTTGATTAAAAACAAGTGTTATGGAATCATAGGCAGGTACAAACAATTTAAGCTCCTGTTTGAGGCCCAGAGCTAGTAAGAAGTAAGAAAATACAGTGAAAAACTGTTTATGTAGTCTTGTATTTTCTTTTATTATTCAGCTTTTCAATTTAAAAAAAGACATGGCTTTCTTAAAGAAAAAGGATTTTAGCACATTATGACAGGATTTACCCTGAGTGTACAGAACCTTCTATGAAAGATTTAGGTACATGTTTCTGAAGGCTGAAGAAAACATGAGGTTTAAAAGCAAGCTGCACAGGAGGAATGCATCAAAGTTTTTTGCAGTCTCCTTTAGTTTTCTATGTCAAGTCATTAGTTATATTCACTTTTTTACTTTTGAAACCAAAGTTCCCTATAGTTTAAGACAATTTAACTCTCTTCAAGAACAATTCAGTAACATATGCAGCACGATTCAGAGACAGAGATGAACTCTCATTTTGTAAAGATATGATTCTCAAAGTAATTTGCTTTGAAATAATGGGTCTTTAATAGCAATAACTGTCAATCATACAATATATTTTATATATTTATAGAGCTGTATAGCATGCTGCATAAGTGACCATACTGGTACCTTAAAGAACCTATAAATGAAACAACACACACTTTCGAGATAATGTTAATATAGGGGGTAATATAAAGGTTGANCCCCCCGCCCAGTTCAAGCCCCTTCTAAATCCTTCTCCCTTTGATGGGACTGAACTTTGTTGATGAAAATGTGTCTTGAAGAGCTGTTTTTTGGCTTTGGTTCCCTTCCCTTCCCTGAAAGAACCAAGAGAGGATAGGGGCTTTGGAACATATTTTGTCTTTCTGCCTATTGGGGCAGGGAGAAGTACTGGGAAAACTAGCTACAAATGTAATAATAGGCTACACAGCTACAGATATATGTGCAAAGAATACAGAAAATATATAAAAGAAAAGAGGCAAAAACCATTAGGCATCAATATCACTATGGGAATGGTAGGGATTATAGTCCCTAGTTTGTTAGGTGAGGCAACTAAATCACAGAGGTAGTAAGTGACTCATTCAATATGATATACTGCACAAAAATAAAGTTTGCCAAAAGATTTATAATGTTCTAAATGTGAAGGAACAGTTATGTTAAAGGTAACTAACATTTAAGCTCTCCTAAGAAAGGGTTAAGAAACTGGTCACACTATCCATTAAAAAAATTATACAGTGTACATAAATTATGAAATCAACATGTAAACACCTAAAAAAACAATGGTGTGGAGAGTAGAACAGTTAGAATGAAAGAAGGAATGATTCATGTTGCATAAAATACTCAGTGATGTAAAATCCCACCTAGGACTTCTGTAGAAAAAGGTCATGAGATCTATCAGAGACATTCCATGAAACACCCCATGTCAAGTAAGTGTCTTGGTCTGAATATTTTTTTTGAGTGAGGCATTGCAATTTTCCTGATTCTTGTAGTCAGCCACAAAAACTTCCTGCACTCACAATTTTTATAACTATCTATTTTGAGAATCATTTCATAGCCATAATTGAAACATTAGGTGCAATAAATTCTAGGAAAGCCTGTTCTTTGAAATAACATTGTACATATGAATATCTAAAAAGAGAAAATATAAAAATTATCAAACTATGAATACCTTTGATAAATTAATGTTAAAAGTGTAACAAAAATAGTTGACATTAAGGAATATGGGCAATATTATAGTCACAAGGAAAATACAAACTCAAAGTCCCCTATGAATTAATGTTTTCCAGATGTTGACACTATGTCTTCGATGACTAGACAAATGCTAATTCCAACACAAGTGGCCAACCAATGAAAGAATACAGAAGCCATCCTATTAAACCCAGCCAAACCATAGATGCAGTGCTGACAAGAACATATTTGCTCAGGGAGAATAAAACAGCCTCAGAGGAAGAGGCAGGAGTTATGTCTCCCTTGTGGTAGGCACTGTATACCCTTGTAATAAAGAAGACTGTCTGCAACTCAGCAGTCTTATGTTTCATGCAGCTTGGCTGTACACAGTGAAAAATAGGTTTCTTTAGCCTTGGGAGGTTCCAGTTTTGTACAATTCTTGCAAATTTTATTAAAAAATCACTGTCCATTTAGCTGTTCATTTGAAGAGTTCTGAAGAAGCAAAAGAAAAATTATGTAATTTAATTTTTAAGTTTTGAAGACTGTTCATATGCATATCTTCTCAAACAGAATACCTATCTGTAGGGGTAAAAAAAATCACTGCAATGCACAGAATTAACATTATGTGAGGAGAGCCATAGTCTAGTCCATTTTGCCAAGATCAAAATCTTAAGAGCAAACCACTTATTTACTTCACACAATAGTTAATAAGAAATGCGAAACATATTGCCACAGGATATTGTAGAAACAGGAGTCAAATTTGACCAGAAAGACACTGAACAAATCAATAAAAGAAAAGATAATTTGTAACCATGAACCTGGTGTAGATGGAAAGAAGGTCTATAATTGTTCAGGCCACTTGTGAGAAGATGGTTTTAGATGTCTCTTATGCATGGTTCAGAGTATGCTGAAGTATGCATTCCTCTTTAATCACTGGAGAGTCTTAAGTGACTTCTGAAGATTGTTCAAGTGCCTGAAGGTAAACTGTGCAAACCCACTGGGACAGATTTCATTACTGCAGAAGATCAATGTTTTTAATGTTCAATGCCCACGTGGCCAAATGGAGAAGCAACAACTGAAAGGTCTTGATAAGAAAAATTCTTTAACTTCTTTGTTCCACCCTCCTGGTACCTTACTCTCTAATAGGAAAGAGATATGAAGGTAGCCTTGGCCCTTTATCCCAAAGTGCATGTGGTAGTGTTTTCTTTATGCAGCCCCATTAAAGAGCCTTCCTCCCCCTGTAAAAATCAAACTCTTTTAAAATTGTGTTCATGGTATACAAATCCACATGCAGACTGACTTCTTTTGCATACAAAGGCAATTTCAAATGTAGTTGCATTACACCCCTTTGTTAAGATGTGAACTTTGTAGGAAAATGCACTTGTAAGAATTTGCTTTCTGCAATAATTACTGATTTAAGCAAAGCCTAATATTGCCATATGTTTCAGTTTAAAATATTCTTGCTTTCCTTTTTGTGTTTTTATAAAATATTAAGAATATTTTATTCCTTTTGTGAGTGGTCGGAGTTTACAACTCTGTTTGAAGAACATTCCCACTTTTTTGAGAAAACACCTGCTTTTTCATTTAAAGAGCTCAAACTGTAGTCCAAGTTAATCAGCACAGAGATTCAGAAGTCCAGATGTAGGACATGTTAAATCACTGTGGTTCTTAAGTATACAGGAAATCCTTTTGCAGATGTTTAGTGCATATGGTACTTCTAAAGATCAATCTAGTTTTCTTTCTTCTCTTTCCCTTTCCTGCTGACTTTTTCCCATGCTTTTTGTTTGCATTGTTATATGCCCCCTATATGGATGGCAATGCCAGGGACTTTTGAAGGTCCTTTCGATGCATGGGTGCAGAGTTCTGCATCAGATGGCATAGTTTATCCAAGGTATGTGCACAGAATCAGTAGACATGACACAGGCCAGCTTCTTTCTTCTTTTCAGCATCTTTGTAGGACCCAACAGTGCCTAAACCAAGATTGCATGCCTACATTCAGCAGCTGAGTCCTGCTGTAGGTGTTGGAAACACAGTGCAGTGTACATCTACCTCTGAGCTGTCTGACATCACATTATAGTCCCTGGCCAGGACTGGGCAGGACTCCTTCCACTCTCAAGCTGGCATCTAAAATGCTGAGAGTCATGCCCACAAGATCTGTTCCTCTCCATTGACTGGGAAAGGTGTAAACTCCAAAAGCTAGGTAACATGATTTAAACCTCAATGTCCATATAAACTGGTGCATTCTGTGCAACTCCTGGATACTCAAGTTTTACTTGCTATGAACACAGAAACAAATGGTCCTGCATGACCTTGTTTTTATTTAAAATTTTATATGGTTAATTTTGGTAATACAATTCCTTTGCTTTCCGTTAATAAGGAAATTAAAGGTTTTCCTCTTTTCCATTCACATTTTCATTTGTGTAAATGCATTTTTCAGGAGGGAGGAAGTAACCAATCCCAATTTGCAAATTATATAAATATTCAGAGTTGTTTAACTACTCAGACTCTCACAACAAGAATTAAATTAATGATAGTTTTTCACTACTGAATTTTTCTGTATATTAATATGTTTATGTGCCATGATGCAAATAGGATGCTACATGATCTTTACTGGGGAATATTTACTGCAGTTCCTAGGCTACAAGTACTTTTGCAAACACTATAGTCTGCAAATGTTTCACAGACTGAATTTTTATGAGATCATAGAGTAACTGATTATATAAAAGAAGCTCTAATATACTGCAGCCTTCAGTGCTGCTATATGAAATATGACACACACTTCATGTACTGTATATGAACCATGTGCTTCCATGTCAGAATTCAGGGCACAGTGCTTTTGTGATAAATGCCTGCTCCTTGTCTATTTAAAGCACCACTACTGGCATCACAGGACCTGAATCCCTTTACCCTCAGCTGAGACTCTGTGACATGCTGCTATCCCCATCTTAGTGAATAGGCAGCCAGCACAGCACAGGCTGGCAAAGTGAAATCCCAAGGCCAGAAGTGAAACTGAAGCTAATATAGGCACTGGAAAATACATAAACTACCCAAATTTGCATAATACATAAATTTACTTAATCTTTATGTTCTTCTAAAATCTTGTTATAACATTGCAATAATCTTAATCTTTGGTACAAGTATTACAAACAAGATAAGGCTTACTACTTGAATTTAATGGTCATCACAATGTATTCATAAATAAGAAATTCAGAACTAGTCTTTCGAGAAAAGGTTGGCTTTGTATTATGGGGTCAATGTAAGAGGATATTGAAGTCTATTTATAATGCTGTAAAAAGAATTAATTATTTTGTATTAAGCTGGACAAATTTGATCAGGAAGTCAGCAACGTTGCAATGGCCTCCCTTTAGGAGTGAAGGGATGAGAAGCTCAGCTGTTTTGGGGGTGGTTGCTCAGTTTACCAGAAAAACTGGCTGAAATGCCAGTGAATCAGACTCAGTGACACAGGAAACCTTTACTCCTGTGAGAGGCTGAAATGCTAATGGTTAATGGTTCTAATGATCTTTGCTGATGATGTTCACAGTAACAGCCCAGGCAGAGGGTGTGAGCACCAGAGGAGGACCATGACAAATCAACCTTTAGCTACAAGTTGGGTTTTAAGCCAGATAAAGGAAGAGGCTGATAAGAAGGAGATCCTGTGAGGTGAGATAGTGCTTTCTATCATGCCAAAGTTCCCCTTACACAAGTGGCTGAGGTGTAAAGTGCCCCTTTCTCCAGGGGAGATATTAGGACATTCAGACATAGGAGTGGAGGTGTTCATCACTTCTCTTGGGCATAACTTGCTCAGCTGTGTTGGTGTGAGAGGCAGCTGTCATGTCTTAGAAGGAGTCATAAACGATCAAAGACTCCCAAGGCACCCTCAGACTCATTTCTGGGGCCTTCCACCAGAGGACTGGGCATGACCCACACACAGTGTTGCACCCCAGGGGAGGTACTTGGGCGTTCCCACATAAATCTAAGAGTATATTAACTCACTAAACTTGGTGTTTTGGGGGATTCCCCACCCCTGATGGATCAAGAAAGCAAACAACACTTTGACCAACAGACATCTAAATTGCAATAACCAAGTCTTATTTCTGGATCTATGGGTGGTGATATGTTTCTACTCTTATCCTTTCTTTTTCCTTCTTTTTCTCTATCTTCTTCTTAAAACACATTGTAAGGCAGACTAAAAAATTGCAGTCAATGACTTCATAATTGTTAGCATTGTTGTGTGTGGACAAGTTAAAGTTGTCTAAGTTTAAGCTTGCTAAGTAAAATTTAGTGAAGCGCCTTACTTTGCCTAAATACTGTTTTAAAATTTGCTAAATATTTTGTTCTACCTTGATGTTCTTAAGCTGGTAAAAAAAAGTTTGTTATTGAACCTCCTGGGAATTTTGTTTGTCCCATGCATCACCCAGAGTGAGTCAAACAACCTTCCTCTAAATCTGCAGAGCAGATCGGGGCATAACGACAACTCATTTGAACCTCCACATTTCCTGCCATTTGATGACTTTCCTTTTTAAACTCCTTAAAGGAGGCCTCTTGCATTTCCCTTTCTAGCTTTTTATTTTTGTTAAAAGAGGGAAAATATTATATTTAAAGGTTGAAGCTGGGCTTCACTGGACTATCTTTTCTTGATTCCTTGCCTTACTCTCTTTGGCATCCTTTTCTTCAAGCCATTATTTTCTATTTCTCATTAACCCTCTCAAATTCATTAAGTAGCTTTTCTTTTTAAATCTCTGTGTAACTCATTCTTTCAAAGCATTATATATCTGGAGGAGATGAAATATAATGCAGCTTCAGTGAAGCACTGCAGATTTGAGGAGGAGTTTGCAAAATCAGTAATGTCACATTGATAAAGAAAGTCTAAGACAAGATAAGACATCTTTATTAAAAACAAGCCTCTGGGATTTAATT
>VZRX01009452.1:3932-70762 GCA_013398075.1 Notiomystis cincta | reverse complement strand
TTTTTTTTTTTTTTTGTAATCCAGGAGAGAGAAGAATTTCTGGTAAAAATCAGAAGTCAAAGACTGCCACTATTTAATTTTTGTAAGATCAAAAGTAAACAAAGGACTCCCAGAGAAAACTCAAACATTAGGACCTCATCCATCAGTGTAGCTTCTCAGCCTCAAGTGTTATGAAGTCAAGCAGAGGCTCCAGCGCAGCAGCTCCTGTGACAGTCCACGAAGCCTTGTTCCTGCTGAGTGGGTAGAAATTGAGGATGGGGGATCTGAACAGTTTGAATGAGTCTCTTCCAGATTCTGTTTCTCATTTACTATTATTCTCTATTGAGGCGGTGCAAATGGGGAGAAAGCTCCTTAATGCAGTGTGATAGGCACCAGTTTGGAAGACTCTTTTTAGATCATTCTCCACAATCAAGGAACAGCAGAACCTTTTCTAATGTGAGTTAAAGGCACAAGGCCAGCTGCAATAAAAACAAGGTCCAAGGTAGGACTGAAAAGAATCAGCTGAACCATCATGCCCCACTCAAATCTTAAATAATGCCCTTCTCATACATGTGAGTTATGCTGATTCTCTGGCTACAGCAGATATCTAATGTATAATGATGCAGAATTTCCACATGTGTGATTATAAGATCTATTGAAACAAAGTGCTGAGCAAAATCTGTTGCTCATGACACATATTCAAGAAAAGTGAAAATAGGGCCCTTTACGTATCTGGGAGCAATTCAAAGGAAAATAATAAGAAATCTATGTGCTAGTCTTAGGAAACAAAATTTGAAAGTTACTGTACAAGAATGGAAACAAACCTTCAAATCTGGCAGATTTCACTTGGTTTTGTTGTTGTTGTTGGGTTTATTTGTTTGGTTTTGTTTGGTTGGTTAGGTTTTTTGTGGGTTTTTTGTTTGTTTGCTTGTTTTTGTTTTAGGAAAAGTAACTGTTTTTAAAAGAGGGTATTCTAAACAATATTTAAAGTACATCATGCATAAAAAATAATGACACACATACTTAGAAATCTGACCCAATAGATCCTGTTCAGGCAAAAGCCCATCCACCAAAGGAGTAGTTCTTGCCTGAATAAAGCCTATTGGACAGACCCCTCCTGAGTGACATATGGCAGGATGTATATCAAGATTAGGGCATCAAAAAAGAAATAGTATTAGCAACACACATGCAATTGCATGTGGGTGGATGTTTAAATATTATTTTAGATGTTGTAGGGCCTTCTGCTTAGGCCTTCTTCTCCAGAAGTTTTCCTGTGGCATCTGTGTCTCTCCTGCTGTTCCTTTACGGATATGATGCATGTCCTGGCGTGTCTCACTTGACATGAGGCACCTACCTTTGGGCTGAGGTTAGCAACTGCTTTTTTTTTTTTCTATAGCTCAAACAGTCACCTCAATTCACAGATCTTAATCCCAGGCTGAATCCAGTCTCCATGTTGTCCAGTACATCACTGGAAAAGAGCCATGGTGACATCATCTGTGTAGTTCTAACAAAATAAATCAAGAAAAAGAGCAGAAACATTACTTAGCAGTAAAGAAAGATAAGCCATCTGAGCAAATTACACTGACCTGCATAAAAAGAAGTGATGAGAGGGCAGTAAAACAGAAGCATGAAGCAGAAAGAGCATTTTGTTGACATTTTTTTCAAAAACCACATGTGAGAGAGCAATAGACCTGCTGGAATCACACCCTTCTGCTCTTGAAAGAAATGCCATGGATGGAAGCTCAGCAAGAGTCAGAGGAAACCCGATCCTCTCACCATCAGGCAGAAGGAGTGAAGTGGAAGATGTAACAGTGGGGACGGGGAGTGGAAATAGGATTCCCTGCTTGAGGTGGCAGGAGAATCCCCTCCCAACCTCCTGAGTCAAACACAGGAATTAGGACAATGTCTGTTAAGAACGAAAGGTATTCTTAGTTCTTAGTTTCCCCCTTCTGAGGGGAACTGAGAGTTGCCTATGCCAACCAGACCCATTGCACAGGGAAGTTTGCTGCCTCCTTGGAGCTCAGGTAAGAGATACTTTAGGAGGCTCCCTGCACTGATTCGGTTCTCTGATTGTTACCCACTTAGGTCAACACTGATGAGGTTGAGGAAGGAAGTCTTAGGACAATTAGAAAGGACTTTGGGCCCCTGGGATGAACAAATTGTATTGGTTTTGCATGGCCTGGTTTTTGGTAGCAGGGGAAGTTTCCACCATGTCCAGCAGAGCCAATGTTAAGTCATGTAGAGAGAAAATTAGAAATGTGAAAGTTCAGCTAGAACTCAGTCTGGCTGTTGCTGTGAAAGATAATAAAAAATGTTTCTGTAAATACATCAACAACAAAAATAGAGCAAAGGAAAATCTCCCTCCTTTATTGGATACAGAGGGGAATGTTGTAACCCAGGATGAGGAAAAGACTGAGGTACCTCCTGCCTTCTTTACCTCAGTGTTTAACAGGAAGACAGGTTATCCTCAGGACTGGTAGACAGGGATGGGGAGCAGAACAGACCCCCTGTAATCCAGAAGGGTATAGTTGGTGACCTACTGAGCCACTTGGACACTCAAAAATCTATGGGGCCACATAGGATCCCCCTGATGGTATTGAGGGAGCTGGCAGAACAACTCACCAGGTCACTCTCCATCACCCATTATCAGTCCTGGCATGCTGGGGAGGTCCCAGACGACTAGAGGCTGACCAATGTGACACCATCCACAAGAAGAGTCAGCAGGAGGATCTGGGTAATTACAGGCCTGTCAGCCTGATCTCGGTGTGGGTAAGATCATGGAGCAGCTCATCCTGAGTGCCATCACATGGGTCATACAGGACAACCAGGGGACCAGGTCCAGCCATCACAGCTTTTGGAAAGGCTTGGCCAACCTGATCTCCTTTTATGACAATGTGACCTACCTAGTGGTTGAAGGGAAGGCTGTGGATGTTATCTACCTGGACTTCAATAAAGCCTTCAGTACTGTCTCACAGGGCATTCTCCTTGAGAAACTTGCAGCCCATGGACAGGTGAATTCTTTACTGGGTTGAAAACCAGGCTGAGATCAATTGCATGAGGTTCAATAAGGCAAAGTGACAGATCCTGAACTTGAGTCACAATAACCCCATGTGTCATTACAGGCTGGGGGAAGAGTGGCTGGAAAGCTGCTCAACCAAAAAGGACCTGGGGGTGCCAGTTGACAGGCAGCTGAACATGAGCCACAAGTATGGTCAAGAAGGCAAATAGCATGTTGGCCAGTACCTAAAATAGTGTGGTCACCAGGACTAGGGCCAGTGATTGTCTTCTTGTACTCAGAACTGGGAGGCCATACTTTGAGTCCTGTGTCCAGGGTCTGGGCCTCTCACTACAAGGAGGACATTAAGGTGCTGGAGAATATCTAGAGAAGGACAATGGAACTGGTGAAGGGTCTGAAACACAGGTCCTATGAGGAGCAGCTGAGGGAGCTGGGGTTGTTTAGCCTGCAGAAAAGGAAGTTCAGGGGAGACCCTATCACTCTACAACCAGCCGAAGTGAGGTTACAGCAAGATGGGGATCAACCTCTTCTGCAAGGCAGCTAGAAACAGGACAAGAAGAAACAGCCCCAAGCTGTGCCAGGGGATGTTTAGATTAGATATTAGGAGAAATTTCTTCACTGAAAGTGTGGTTCATCATTGGAACTGCCCAGAGACAAGGTGGAGTCAGCAACCCTGGAAATGTTCAAGAAATGACTGGATGTGGCACTTAGTGCTGTGGTTTAATTGACAGTAGTGTTTGGTCAAAGGTTGGGCTCGATGATCTTAGAGGCCTTTTCCAACCCTAATGATTCTATGTTTCTATTCTATGATTCTATAATTTTACAAGGAAAACCTTCTTTGAAAGTGTAAAATAGATGAACTAAAGACCAGGAGACTTTCTCTCGTATTTTCAATGTTTGGTATATCATATCTGCTATTTGGTTATGCAGACAAGTCTGAAGACCAGGTGACACTCATGATAAAATTTCACTAAGTCCCTAGTTATTCATAAAAGGTCACAGAAACAAAGGTAGGTTGATTGAAGGAAAGTAACAGAGATATCCATGTAAGAAAGTGTGCAGGACAGATGCATGAATATTATTAGAAAAATTCACGATGTGTCCCCATGGTGAAATGAGCAGCAGGTGCAGGGTTGCTGCAAGGGAAATTAAACAGGCAGTTTGAAAGGGCAGATAGATAGCATAGCCCTGGGACACATTCATTATAGCAGTGGAGATGTGAATGTTCCCTTACCACATGCAATTACACTCTGCTGATTTGAAAACAACTGATTTTATTGTGAAAAATAAAGTCATAAGTGGCCGAAGAGCCAAAAGAGCTCTTGAAAATTTCTGAGTACCAGTTTTGTTTTATTTTTTATAAAAAGGGAGCACCAGACAAATTTGGAGCCATTAAACCAGCGCTTCAGGGAAGGCATTTTTGTCAGCTTGTGGGACAGGAGCAGGGGAGAATTCTGGTTTGACAAAACTCCCAAAAGCCAGGGGAAAGTTTTTATCTTCATAGAAGGCAGTCATTGGAAAGGAATAAGAAGATGTGAGTAACACTGGTACCTCTACAGAATAAATACTTCAGTATAAGTGTTTCTTAAATGTTTCCAACACATTAATCCTATAAGGTGACAAATGAAATCCTATTCTAATGAAGGCCAAATACTGCTCCCCAAGAGATAAATTGAGAATAAATTCACTGATCTCAGTGGAGCTAGTGTGGATTATACAATCGTGTCATGAAATGAAAGTACAGTTTGGCTCCTTCTCAGCTAAGCAAGGGAAATGTCAACTTTATAAATGAAACCAGCCGCATAGCAACAGCCTGGTTTCCCTTATCCAGCACAGACTCTGCTTTAAATTTCCATTTGTATTAAGGAAGTTTTATTTGGGTCATTAGGCACTTTTGTATCAGCACATCTGCCTTTGACTATAGAAACCAGTGATATGGCTTCCAAACCTAGCAGTGAGGGAAGAAAAAGGAAGATCGAGGCAAACAGCTTTAAAACATTGTAAAATGTGTTAGTTATAACTAATTATTTTAATCCATATATTAACTGGCTGAAAATACAAGATGAGTTGCAAGATTTTATAAATACATCAAAGACTTCTGGTTACATCAAAAGGCATTCACATTCTTTATCTATTATGCTTAGGGCTTAAGGTTTCCTATTCAAACCAGTTGTCATTTTTTCCTTTGAAGAGCAGATGCTCTAAAAGAGCATTGATACTTCAAAAGAATGTACCTTGTACATCAAGTAACACTTAGTAAAAATTTTGTCTTATGTTCCTCTCTCGTTATCTTGCAGAAGAGAAACATGGAATTTGCTAATATTTTTGACAAAAACTCCATCACCATTATGCTAAAAAGAAAATTTATCATATTTTTCTCCCCTTCAGACCATCCTCTACTTGTTTGAGAAAGAGGAAAGGTCTGCATTCACACTAAGTTGGACAGAGGAGCAAGACTTCATTACCCTTAGACTAGTTTATTTTGCTAAGCCTCACACTTTCTGTGTGGAGAACTTCACTGGTGTGAAGTTATACTGAGCTTTTAGTTCTGGAATAATTGGTACATTGGAGAAGGTTTGAATCACTCTCCTGAAGCTGAAATCAAACAAGTGTTTTTGAGAAATTTCCCACAAGATTTCAGTGAACTTTGAATCATTCCCTCAAATACTTCATAAGTCAAGCAAAACAGAGAATTCCATCTTAGAAAAGTTACAAGATAAGGGTAGATGTGATGCTTTTCTTCATCAGAGAATACTAAAATAGTCATAGATTTTGGAATATAGAATTGTCAGGGAACATACCTAATGAGTGGGAGACAATAAATGGGTAGAGAAAGTTATATGACTGTAAGTGCAGAGCAAACCAAATCAAAACTTGCCAAAAAGGCAATCCTGCTGAAGAAAGGTTGCAACAAAGATGAAAGACCTAAGTCCTCTTAAATTAAGTTAAGGCAGAGGGCAATACTTATAGTGTGGGAGTTTGGTTTGGATGTTAGAAAACCCTGGCAGGCAAGATGTATGAAAAATGTAGGAGGGCAGTGCAGTGCTGGAAAAGGTGCAGAGAGACATTGTGGTAAATCCCTCTCCAGAGGGATGTGACAATGCCAGGTCTAATTACTGACAGCAGCCCAGCTATTTGAGCTAAGTGGCTCCAGAGGCTTGCTCCAAACAGTGTTTCCACAATTCCTTTGGTGACTGAAGGGCAGCATCTGCTTAGAATTACCATGTGTTTTCTTGGAATGAATCTTGCTTAAAATGTGGCAATACTTTGTTCACATTGAACGTGAAAGGGCAGGTTGGGAGTACTGGGGTGTGTTTGTAATCAATACACACCTGTCACTTTATTGGCATTTTGTTCCAAATTTGTGTAGTAGAAAGCTTCCAGTCAGCATCTCCCAGTGTCCTTGACACCTGCAGAGAGGTTTCAAAAGGATTTTCAATTCCAGGAATTGCTCCTTTAAACACAGATGGGAGCTGGTCTTCAAAGTGTTAACAGTTCCCCTAGCCGCCCATAACAGTGAATTCCTTACCTACTGTATTGATTATTCCAGAGAAATTGCTAATCCTAAGAGGGAAATGGTCATTAAAAGGAAGCATAGCTATTTTATATTTGTTATCAGCTTTTATTTATGCCACTCCAACTTCTTATTAGAGTAGCTAGCTACCAGCTTCATCTCTCTGCAAAAGAGTTACCCCATTCTTTGCAGCTCTAGCCTAGAGCAGTCTGAATGATATTTAAAATGTATGTAACCTACAACATATCCAGTAATGTAAAAAAAATTATTGGCAGACAGGCAGACAATTATTGTGAACACCTAGTGTAACCTAAATACTTCACAGAGTTAATTTTTTCAATAAGATGATGCATACATTTCAGCAGAGCATGCAGTCTTGATTTTGAAATTGCTGCTGCTGTAGAAACTCACGTTATTCTAAAGAACTGTCCCAGAGTTCACCTATTCTGGTGAACTCGCCTCTATTTTTTATTGTACGTATAATTAGATTTTATTTCCTTTCATCTTACTTTCATTGTATTTTGTTATAACAAAGGCTGTCTCTATGTAAATAATGTCTAAACATTGCCGCTTAGGTTGGTTTTCAAAGAATTCATAACAGCACACGTTAACAATATGGTATTGTGTCTTATGTATTGAAATTATACAAATGCTTTAAACACTGAATAGGAAAAACAGTTCAGGTTTCTCTTCCCTCTATTATTGCAAGTAAATGAAGATCAAACAAACTCAACTGAGAAATAAAATCCATGACAAAAAGTACAGTACATGTATAAAAACTCATTCCCATGAGTTTAAAATGACAGTAACACTGGCTGGCTCATTGTTAATTTATATCAAAGGCAATATTTATATCAAAGGCATCTAGTGCAATTCAGTCAATTGGAGATCAGAGTTTTGTTTGAACTATTTAACTCTACAAGTTTAGAAAGGGAGGATCCCAGAGGTGCTTCTCTTCTGAGTGATGAGCAGAGGTTTAACCTTGTGACTCATATCAAGTTTAAAGCAGATTGTGTCCCCAGATCCCCACCTCTCACATTCCCACTCCCACTTGTTAAGAATAGCATGTGTAAATAGTAAGAAAACAAATGAGCAAATGACTTGGTTTGGTTTGTTTATGTTCCCATTAATGTATGAAAAGAGCTATGGTTCATCTTTATAAATGCATTAACCAAAGAAATCCCACGGTGGAGAAAACTGTTATTTGGGTTAAAGAACTTAGATAACCTGGTTGTAAAGAAGCTTATAATGATAATTAGAAGGCTTCTAGACATTATTACAGTGAAGATTCATAATAACTTTCTACTTGAAGGCATTAAGGCAAAAAAAAAAAAATCCAATTAGCTGAAAAATAGAGCTTGATCAATTATAAACCTATGGGGTTACAGGATGTGACTGCCAGCAATGACAGGGGACTGAACTTGTTGAAGTCTCTCTGCTGCTCTGATTCTTACTGGAATATTTCAACCCTTCTCAGTTGTTCTTCTGCCTGTGAGAGAGGAGACACCTTGAATATTCATGGTATTGGAAGAAAACAAGACTGACAATTTCACAGGACATTTCAGTTCATTGCATCGTGTTCCTCTCAGATTCAAGTCCTCCAAAGCAGAAAATCTATCATTCTTTTTTCACAGCAAAGTGTGCACTTCTTCAGCACTGGCCTGAGTCTCTAGAGTTGTGTTCAATAGGTTGATGTAAATATGTAGATACATTTCTACTCTGCCTCACCTTTTCCACTGTTACAATGATCCTCTTGGGTCTCTTCCAACTCAGAATATTCTGTGATTCTATGATTCTGAAATAATGAAATTTCTCAAGACTTGCATAGATTTCTTTCAGTGCTGATTTTCCCCACATTTTCCTGAGGAAAAGAGAAGTTCCCTTTCCTTTACTCCACTGCCATAGGTACACATACTCCATTTTGGCACTGTTAGACTATGGCATCCCATCACCTGCACCTCTTACCTTAGACAATATTGCCAGCTGCCTGTCTGCGCCTTTACTGGCTCAGGTGTCCTCTTGCAACAGAGCTCCTCTGAACCTCAAGGATCCCAAACAAAACTGTGACCACGAGTTTTCATTCTATTGTCCTCCACAGGGCTTATCCAACATGCCAAAGGTGACACCACAGGCAGCTCTCCAGCTGAGTCTGTGCTGGCAGAGGCAGACACAGCAGGTGTGGCGTGGATGTCTGTAGGCATGTTGGGACACCTCAGAGAAGATAAGGCTTCCCAACCTGACCAAACTTTTGGCAAAGGACAGAGACAAAAAATATCTTGTGCCTCTTTAAGTTCACACATGTGAAAATGATAACCTGTGGCATATTTAACAGCTTATATTTACTCTCTCTCTTCTACCTTATTATATGGAGTCATACCCATTAATCTTCATGGAAATAAACCCATGCTATAAAGGAGTGGCTGAAAAAAGTTTTATCCTTCATACTTTCCTTAATTTGAAGACACTGCAACTCAGGAATTTTAAAATAGGACAGAAGAGGAATTTTATTTTATTATATCTTAATGTATTTTAGATTGGGATGGATACAATTACCCTGGAAAACGCTTTGGGCATGGTATCATTCAAATCTGCTTTAAATGGGATCAGATAACTAGGTAGGAAAAAATTACCTGTATTCTGTAAAGCCTTGTCTGTAATCACTTTTCATATTTTACCCTGTGAAATAATGAGGTAAATCACCACAATGGTAGACCAGACACATAAAATAAAGCAGCAATTTCTCTTTAGATGTTTGTGCCTTATTTTACTGTAAACTGCTTGGATTTTTTTTCTGTTAGCCAACTCTAATTTCCTTCCCCAAGCTTGTAGAATCCATTCATTTTAAGGGGACATAAACTACCCTAGAGTCATGAAGTTGAAGAGGTTACAGAATTTAATCAGCTTGTTTACCTTACTAATCCTTTTAATTTTGAACAGCCTACATTTCCTCTGTCATTCTCCCAGGGCATAATGGCAGCAATACAGTTTTCCAGATGAAACTGCCAAGCCTGAGTTTTCAAAAGTTCTCCCTTCACAGCTCAGGATGAATTCCACTATGGTCTCACTGAGGAGATTCCAGATTAAAAGAGGAACCATTTCAAGCTGTAAAATCTGTAATGGAAAAAGGGCTGAACTTGCTGTGGAATTAGGATATGTCCTTGGTTTTTTAGTTGGTCTGCATGGGACATATGCCAGGCACTTTCCTCCTGGTGCTTAGAGCTCCAATTTATGGAGACCCCTGCCTCCCAGGAAGGTTTTCCACAGAGTCCACATGGCTCTCTTACCTCTCCTGGACAAGCAGTGACTGAGGTTGCCATGCAAGATTTACCCTCGAGTCAAGGGGCCCAGGAGGTATTGTTACTCTTTTTCCCCCATACCTAACACAACCAACTGCCACAGCAGAGAAGTTTTTGGGAGAACAGGCCCAGGAGAGAACACTCACAAGTGTGACATGTAGGGAGCTCATGGGAAAGGATAAAGAGCCCCTTTTTGGCTCCTAAAAGTATAACAAGAAACTAAGCAAAATAAACCAAGAAAGTGTTGGAGAAAGTCAGAAGAATTACACTCCAAAAGTAGAATTCCAGCCTCAGATGCAGAGATTTTGGACTTTGCAGTGTGTAGCCCATGAGTGGGCTAATGTCAAAATCACGACTGTTTGTGGAGTAACGACCATCTGAGGAGCAGCCTTCCAGTGCTTCCAGCCATAAAAGCTGCAGATGTCAGGAGTATCTTACAGGGAAATAGTCTTAAGAATGAAGTGTTTGCAGAAATCTTGTTGAGACATACCATGCTGAAGATAAATCAGTGCAATCATTCCTGGAAAGCCTGGCTGACAAATTTCCCTATTGCATAGTTTGCAGGGATAGCATAAAATGTTTCCTGCCTCACTGATGCAAACATTTCGGGTAATTTCAGTAAGAACCAGACTAAATCTTGGAATGAAGAAAATAGGATTGAGCCAAGAGTTTCCTGGTGCTTATGAAAATTCCCCAGGAGTCAGGAGGAAAATTATAGCTGTATTAAGGTAGCCTAGAATATGAGAGATAATGCTTGATATGGAGTTTTCAGGGGAATTTCAAAATTGATATAAGAGGTTTCTGATTAGACTCAGTTGCTGCAGAGTGCAATTGCTACAATGCTGTAGTGATTTTGGTTGGATAGGTTTTCCTCCATAGTAAGAAAACAGCTTGCTAGAAGAAAAAAATGACACATAAATGAATATGGCATACAGTAATTAAAAAATGATGTGCCTCAGTCTCCCATACATGAAGCTGATATGGCTAGACTATTATTTACAAACTGTTTTAGGTTTTCAGCAGAGGTGATACAGTTGCTTATCACAGACAATAAATACATATACTGAGAAGGAGTTTAGGTTCAGCTGCAAAACTACTGAACTTCTCATGGCAGTATAGTTCTCCCTCAAAGTTCTCTCTCTTCCAATCTGTGGTGAACCGAAGCAGTGCTTAAGCAAAGGGTCCAGCTGCCATTTATCTCATTCAGGGAATGTGACTATCCATGCATATTGGAAGTATATTTTTAATGCTGAAAGTTTAATTCTTTCAGGACAAACCCAGTTCTTTTTACAAAAAGTTGTCTTGTAGCAGCCTGGTGCCTCTAAAATGCAAGTTGCCAGAAGTTGCTGTTAGTGAGCTGAGGGGAATTCCAGGAGGACCTGGAAGAGGCAGCATGGAAAGGCAGAATTCTGAAGAGGCAGCATGGAAAGAGAGCATCTGGTGGTGGGGAACTGTGACCCCAGTCACTGGGAGCCACACACAGGGAGGCACTGCCCAGAACTTGCAGCCACATCCTTTCCAAGATCAGCAATTCCTGTTAGGAACTTCCTTTAGGGCTTCAGTAAACACTGAGACTTTTCTTCTCATCCTGTTGAATAAACTGCAGAAACAGAAAATGTCTCAGGATCCCTTGGGAACTCTTGTTGGCTATCTAAGCACAGACACAGGATTATATAGCTGTGGGTATAGAGTCCTTGCTTGGGTCAGTTTTATTTTATTGGTTACATGTAAAGTTGTGTCATGCTGGTTGCTCACCTGAAGCCACACAGTAAGAATTAAAAATGAAAAGATGTAGCATTCAGGACAAAATTTCCAGAGGTAATTATTTTGGTCCAGTCAAATCATTACTTTTTTCCTAAGAAATGAAGAGGAAAAAAGACAACAGTTTTCACCATGGTATCGTTCTGTACTTCTGCTGCAACAATTAAATTAATATATCTCATCTGCTGTACATCCTAACAAGGGAAGGTAGTCAGGATCCTTACTCAGCTCATCCAAGAGCAAGAGACCTGAGATGTTTCTTTCTATAACCCTGCAAGCAAAGTCTATATTATGGCTGAGGAATGTGACTGGTACTTATATCCTAGACCTTTTCTTTATTACTACAAGCAGTTAACAGAGATTAATTTTCTAGTTTTCCCATTCCAACAGCTATAATAGTCTTTGGCTTTTTCATAGAATTCCTAACCTGGAGACCAGTGATTAGTGTGTACCCCACTGGTGAGTCTCTATGCATCTAAGGCACCATCAGGCAAGGAAATAAGAGTGGAAGCCAAAATTAATCAATGAAATGAAAAAGGATCTGAAGCTACCATAATTTTTCAATAAGTGATGAGAGTTTGAATTTTTAGGCTTTCAAATTACTAACTTTAACTTTCAGGGGAAAAAAAGAATCTAACCCTCCAAATATGTTCAACCCAAGTGGAAAAAGAAATTTTTGGCTCACAACTTCTAAAAGGATAATTCAGCCTAATCCAATCTTTAGGAGTAACTAAAATTGTGATGCCAAATTTCTGTTTCTAGCCCAAATTGTTTTGTTATGCCAAAAATGTGTCTTGAAGGATTAAACTGCCTGAGGTTAAAATGTTTTCCCTGATTTACAGTGTTTGGTTAAAATGTATTTAGGCCAATGACAAGTAAAGCAGGGTGTAATTTAACTTGAAAAGAAGTTACTATAATGCTGAAAACCTCACTGAGAAATTTCAGATTTATAAAAGATAAAGGGAAATGCTGACAAACCAGAACTATCACAATGCCAGAGAGTAAAATGGTCTTAAATAATGTGCATATTTTGTGAGGTATTCTTTTTATAATTGACAGTGGAAACGTGTATACTTTGCAAATTCTAATCATGGCAAGTGCTGCAAGATCAGCAAAGGTTTATATATAACTTCATCTGCATAAAGCAACTGCAGTGAGCTACATCCCATCTAAAATTAATGAATTTACAGATCAAGCCCAGTATTCAAACACCTGTATTTAAGTGCCTACCCTACTCTCTGTATCTGTGTAAGGGGTTACAGTGTGTTAAACCCAGTATCTAGAACTACTTTTCATCAGCTGAATAGCTCTTGAGATCCAGGGAAGGGGAAAGTTCAGCTGCCTGAACAGACCTTTTGAGATGGTAAATATTTCCTCTACTTAGACATTTCCAGTTATTCTACACAGCTTCATCTGCTGCTGCAGAAGATCATGGGCTCAAATCTGCCAGTCCCCAGTGGTGACAGCCTTGGGTGCCAGGGGCCATCTCATCTGGAACTGACAGACTGAGTCTGGGTAACTGAGTCTCATCTTTTGATTACTGTGGTTACCAGAGGCTCGATTCAGTGGCATGAACCAAGGTGAGCCTAAAATAGGCTATTTCAGAGGAGTCAGGATGTCAGGAGAATCTACCACAAGTGTGGGTCAGGCCCTAGGGGATAGCCATGCTGTGCTGGCCAGGCAGCCAGCAGACAGGCAAAATGTCTTACCTAGGTCAGTTTAAAAGGCACTGGGTGCTAAGCTGGGGCAACTGAATGGAGCTGTCAATTTTCATTAACTCTAACAGGAACACAAGAACCTGGAACTGAATTTCTGTCTGTGTCTTGTGTTTAAGCTGATTATCTCAACTCCCTCCATGGTCAGCAAAGAGAGATGTTTCCAGGGTCACTTGCCTTAGATGTTTATTTCAATGTGGAACAAATCTTTTTTGCAGAAAATTCTCACCCACTCTGTGTTGATTAGAGCAGAAACCTATATGAAAGGCTGCAGGAAAACAACAAAGGGGAGATGAGAAAAAATGCCAGCTACATTGTGTATTATTTTTTCAGAATATCTATTAGTTCAGACAAGGTCTATTGAATTCACTGGAAAAATCTTTAAGTTTTAATGAGAACAATTGTAGGTCCAAAGATACTTTGACTCAATGAATTCAAAAGAGGTTTTGTGCAATAATACACCAGGCTGTTCTGCTTTTACAGCCCACCTGTTTTAAGTGAAATACTTGATGGGCTTATATGTGCAATACAGTGAATTTCTGGGAAATTGCTACAGGACCACATTTCGGTACCCAAATAATTTTGTCTTTTATATTCTTATAAGGCTACCTAGAGATTAAATTGGCCAGTTCTATTCCTCTACACTCCTTCACTGTCATTTTCAGAAAATAGAGGGATATGTAAACTCTCCTCCATGAGCAGGTCGGTTCAGAATTGAACCTCTGGTTATTGCTGCTGCCAAGCTATAGTAACCTATTTTAAAATAAGATTAGTTCTTCCCTTAAAAGAATTTTCAGGACAGAATCTGTGCTTCCACCTTCTGAAAACTGGAGGTTGGTGTGTGGGGGGTGCTGCTATTTTGTTTTGGCTTTTTTAAACAGAGAGACCGAGATAATTTTGTGACTGCTTCTGGACCATACTCTGATTACAAGTCTTTGTAAGAGGTAAGAACCATAGCAGAAAATTGAAGGGATAGTCTTTGTTTCATGTACTTTTTTACACAGAAAAAAATCCAAAAGAAAAAGCTGCTTGCTGTGTAAAACACCATCTCTGCCTCTCTCTCTAAGACAGATCTTAAAACAAATGTTATTCCAGGTCTCTGGTATTTGAGTAGCTGGACAGTTTAGGCTGAGCATTGTCTTTTAGCTCAAACATACAATTTCTAGGTGCCAGACAGCTAATAAAAGAAATCAACTTATACTGCTGTACTAAATTAAATTAAATTGCTGTGTTAACTCATTTTCCTCTGTACTCCAGATTAGATTCCTATGGATTTTCCCATAAAAATTCTGAGTGTCATCTGTATTTTAGTACCAGTCCAGACTCATCCTGACTCAGCTGTTAAGAATTTTGCTGTCAGGAAGACATCACACTATTTGATGAAATATGTTCACAAACCACAGTACTTCAAGTGATTTCTAAGCATACTAAGGTCACACTAGGTAAATAGCACACATCGTTTAGGATTACATAGATTTTTAGTGCTGTTTATTAGAAAGGAGTATGATATGAATTCACAGGGTAAGGACTTTCAGTGGGTTTTAGTAAGTTCAGTGTTACAATTTACTGTGAAATTGAAATAGGTTCATGGCAAGGGCATAATCAGTATGAGAATAATATTGGGATTTGATAAAATATGAGTTTGAGGGAATAAATTGTACAGGTTGTTAGCAGTAGGGTCTGGCTGAAAATGGACATCTTAGCTTTACCTTTCAGGAAAAGGAGAATACTTAACTTTGATTCAGAGCAGATTCACGTTTCAGCTAAAACTTCAGGCCGTCACTCTCCTTTCGATCCATTTCAATATGACAAAGGACTTCACTGGGGGAAGGCCGCAGCTGAAAGTGAACCCTCCGTCCCTATTTACTTTCCCACAGTGATCATCAGTAACCAAAGTGCTCTGCAGGCTGCAGCAGGGGCCCGGACAGGGCGAGCCCGGCCCCGGCCGCCCCGGGGAGGATCCAAGGGAGGGAAGATGGCGCCGTGAGGAGAAGCTGCCGAGGCGCCCTCGGAGCAGCCACAGCATCTCCTTGGCAGCGCATTTCCCTGGGGAGCAGGGACCCGGCAACATTTCAGGGGCATCTGGTGCCCAGCGCGGGCAAACCCGGCATGTGCGCGGTTGTGCTCGGTATCCCCTGCCCTCTGTGAGCTGTTCCTGGACTGGCCCAGCTCTGCAATCTCGGTCCGACCTTCTGAAGTGAAAGCAGAAACCGAGCTGAACTGTGCAATGCTCAGAGCCACGGTGTGCGGGTTTGCCAGACTGCCGGGTCCTACCTCGGCTTTTCCCCCAGAAAGGGTGATTTCATTCGCTTATATAGCCCCTACATTTGTTTTAAACTCACTCTGAGAACATTGCCCTTATGTAATTCCTTACGTTTTGCAAAGCGCGTGTAACTGTGTGAGACCCCCAAGCGCGGTATTGTTGCCCCCGAAGGTTGGGTTTCCAGTATTTGAAAGAGTAAAGCCCCACCTCCGTACCTGATCCATTTCAGTTCATCACTCCGGTTTCCACTTGCCAGCGCATACAAACGAAGACCAAGGGAAACCTTTTCAGGATGCTAATGGGGTACTCTCCGGCTCGACAGTGCTAGCAGGGTGCAAGGCTAGGGCAGAAAAGGAGAAAATTAGTCTTTCACCCTGGGAAAGCATTGCCTACTGATATAAGGAGCCATCTAATCTCAGCAGCCTTTTTAAACAGTTTACATGAAAAGAAAAAAAAACCCAAACTCCAACAAACAGGGAAGAAAGGAAGAAAGGGATTTCTGTTGCAAATTGACAGGAATGGTTGTATTGAGTTTCTGCTGATAAAATCTCTCCACAGCAAAGAGTTACAAGGAACAAAAGAGGCTTTATGACTTTTTAGAGGGAGAGAAATGAGGATGTAATGATGAGGCTGAATATGCAAGCAAACTTCTCCAAACTTACCTGACTATTTGGGGATTTATAATTTATGTCTCTGCATAAGCAACACATCTATCTATTTCTTTTTCTCCTGTTATTTTTTTTTTCCTGTCTGTCTCAGCTATTTATGAGTGTCCAAAAAAGAGATCATACTCGACAGTCAGAGATGACAGCAACTCACTAGATAGGCTGTTTTAAATGTGAATTAAAAATTCTGGGTAACTGTACTATCAATACGTTACCAAGTGCAAGTTAGTTTAACATAGGCCATACAAATAACATTTATATATAATAATTCAAATGCTTGTCTTTACTGCAATATCAGCATGCAAAATGGAAAGTATGTGAGACATCTCCGAAATTAAGAATAATATATTTAATACCAATAGACTGCAGAGAAGAGAGAGAAACTTCTAGGTAATCTATTGCACATGAGATTAATATTCAATGGGAGATGATAACCCCCTGAATTTTAAAAAAATACAAATCTAAAACTCCTTCCATCATTCTGGAATCATTCAGGTTGGAGATACCTTTAAAATTATTAATATTTGTCCACTGACACTATGTCAATAAAGTAGTGACTATGATTTGGTAAACTGCATAAAGGATAACACAGATAAGGATAATCTGAGAACTTAATTCTTGAATATTATTTTCTAAAGCAGTAAGAATGCCAAATAAATTTGAAGAGAAGACTTAAAGCATTCAAAAAGAGTCATAATGACTCAAGATATATAAATTAGATGTTCTGCCCTCAGGAACATACAGGACCCATGATTCCACAACATGAAGTCTCTGGCAACAATATTGGCTGCAGGTATTCTCATTTACTTTCTTTTCCTGATTTCATCTGTGCAGTTTCTTGAATGGGTAGATTGAAATCCACTATGAAGCCAATAATTTTAACATAGTTTATGGAAATTTTTTAGTGTTGGGTTATTTTTTATGGGGTTTGTTTGATTGTTTTAAGTTCAGAACTGCTGCACAAAGATTGGAGTGTGAACTGCTACTACCCATTCACACTCTGGATTATGAAATCTATTAGCTTGTATTTAAAAGCATAATATAGCAAAACTGGGTGTCTTGCTAATGTGAGCAAAGACATTGAATGAAATAAATGCATTAAAACTGGTAAAACTGGTAAAAGGTAAATACCCAGAATAATTTTAAAGGTTTGAATGCCATCTTGGTCTCTTACCTTCAGTCAACCACTTGCACTTTAAATATGCAATTCCAGCGGGTGCTTGTTCATCCTTTGCTGATAATAGTTCTGAGTTTAACTACCCAAATTAGTTTTAAAAGGGAAGTTTTACATTCTTTATAGCTCCAAGGATTGGTGTGAGGACTTCAAAAGCTAATTTTACGCTTTCAAGAAAATTCCCAGCATATAAGAGTCTTCCTTGCATACCAGATGTATTTCACTCATCAGAAATGTATCTCTAGGCTGCTACTCTGCAAAACCAAAGTGACCCTTTGCATCTCAGAGCTTGTTGTTACCCAGTTGTTTTTGGGGTTCTGGGCACAACAAAACAGGACCAATAATCTCTTTAGAAATGATCCTTTGGAGAACAAATTTTCTCAGGTTTCACCAGCCATCTTAAAGCCTTATCTAACATGAAAATTTGTAATATACATAATTTTCATAATAATTGCAGGGATTAGAAAGTAATTATTATATTTAAAGAGAAGTACCTGGAGATAAAATCCATGCCTGTTGACTCTGAATTTTGCTAAGTTCTGTAAGTGTTTCCTACTGCTATTTCAACTAAAGAGCTGTTAGCCATCAGTGGGGATGCATTGCTTCTAAACAGGATAATGCACAGATGCAAATTCCTTCTCATATATTTTGTTCCAAACTGAGTGGTCCATTGCTAAGGAACTCTTCCCAGCTGGTGCTTCTTAGGATTAACAAACTTTAACCAGGTCTCAGTTTTACCACATCTTGCAACTGCTGACTGCCCACTGGAGTCTAACCTCTGCATGGAGATACTTTAAATTATTTCTGGATCAAGGTCAAGCAAATGTCTTGCCTGTAAGCATACCTATTTCCTGAACATAAATAAAATATTCTCCTATTAACATAGCTACTCACAATTTTCAGAGAACTACTGGCTCTCTAGCCATAAATTGAGTAACAACTTGTCTGTATTATTTTGCAATAAATAGATAGGATTTTATATTCTTTCCAAGGCTCTGTATGTTTTTTATACCTATGTATTAATGTTACACTCAGTGTCTTTATTAATTTTCATCTTTCCAATAGCCATTAACTTTTTAATTCTCTAATTCATGAATATCTTTTTGCAAGGAGTTTCAAATATAGTTTGGCAGTACACTGTAATGTATAAAAAAGTGCCTGATTTTGATGAATTAATAATTATTTATTACAATAATTAACTCAGACAAGTGGAAGACAGACTCTACAAATGCAGAAATCATGATAAATAGGTGGTACAGCACACAAGAGGTACTAATTCAAACCCTCTGAAACAATGTAATGTAGATGTGAAATGAAGCAGAGACAATGTATAGTAAACAACAGATGGAATTGATGTATCTCAGAACAAAAAAATCATCATAGGAAACATTTGGAAATTATCAGGAAGAAACAAACAAAGAGGTTGCCTTAAATCCTAGAGCTTGCTAGTCACAAGCTATTGCTTAAAAGAAGCTGGGAAACAAAGGTCTTGTGAACAAAAAATGGTGGAGTCAGTCCAGATCATCAATGAAGATAATAAATGGAAAAAAGCTGTAGTGCTCTACACTCTGTCCATGGGTTTCTCTGAACAGCTCCTCTGGAGTATCTTGTTTGACTCATTCACTGAGAAGATATGAGAAGATATTCCAGGTCTTCACTCTACATTTCAGATTATGTTCTGAAAGCCAACCATCTCACATATTTGTAACACCTTACATAACTTCCTGGTTTTGGTCTTCTCTGATACTGGCCCTACCTCCTCTGTGGTTCTCAGACAAGGGTTTTCTGAATGATCCTGGAATCTACACAAAACTTGCATTTTGTTTATTTATTTTTTTGCTTCATTTGCATGTCATATTATTTTGGAATTTTGCATGTTTTTAGGATGCCTAAAGAAAGATACTAAAGGGCTGTATCCAACAGAAGACATTTTACATGAGTAAAGAAAAGTAGCTTTGAATAACAACTATTTTAAGATTTATATATAATTTATATAGTCAAGTCAAATAAAACAAATTAGGTCTCAGTTATTCCTTCATTTCTTTACCAAATTTATAGTTCCCACGTGTGAAATTTGTCAGTCTTATGAGAATAGCCAAAATAGCCCTAACTACCTAGGGTTTAACTTGAATTTAAATGCTCTAATATGTCTATTTTTATAGAAATAAAATCTCTTCAGTGTTAGCTTATTATTTTTCTGACTTTTTTTTTAATATGTAGTATTTAAGTCCATATATTTCAGATTTCTTTTTCTATTTTAGCTTTAGTAAAGTGGCAAGTATAACTCTATAAAAACTGTACTGGAGGAAAAAAAAAGTCTAAGGAAAATATTTTCAGAAGCAAAGAAACATGAAAAGTTTGAGATATATGCCACAGTCTGGGCCAGACATTGTTCTCTTTATCCAAGATTTGTTGTAGTGGGAGTGGTGGCAATGGCATTTTAGATCACATCAACATTCACATGACCAGAACTCCTTTCAGTTTGTTTTCTAAGCTTATTGTGATGCTCAAGGTTGCTCATCTGCCAGTGATGCCTTGCCCTACAACGGAGGTAGTAAAACTGCAGTGGAGAAGCTGCCCTGTGTGCAGCAGTGTGTTAGCAGGGCCCTGTGCTTTAGAGCCTTTAGAGCCCTGCAAAGCCCTGTTTATTAGCACAGAGCCCTGAGACACAACTCAGCCACAGTGAGGGGAATGCCACTTGCTCTCTCAATCAGGTTGTGCCCCAAAGCTCCACCTGCCTGGGGCAGGTCTGGGAGCTGTTAATGGGGAAAGGGAAGGCTGCAGAACTTTCTCTGGCAAAGACAGCTCTTCCACAGAAGAATGGAATAGCTTATCTGGGTCTGTATTTTTATATGCTTTAACTTATACTCCAGTGTTTTTCTTCCTAAAACCTTTATTGGTCATAATGACAAAGGGGACTGGGATTAGGAAATTTGACAGCCGCATTTTAAGAATTTTCCCAACAAATATCTTCAAGAGACTGTTCCAGGAGGGAGGTATATTTATTTCCAGATAATTCCTGTTTGCTTCTGCTCTTACTGGGGATTCCCAATATGGAATGAGCTTAGAAAAACTAATTTATGGGAGTTCAGTGAAAGAGACTTGAATATTCTGACAAAGGACACTGTTCTAGAAGTTATTTGAAGGCACAGGCTAAGCAGGGGAAATCCTCCTAGCACTCACTATACTGGCTGTGTCCAACACTGAGGTGCTAGTTATGCCTTCATTGGTGCAATATGCAGAAGATAAGGAAACAAGTGGGAAAAGCTTTTTGTACTCTTTTATTTCAAAATCTGTATTCATAGATTTATTCACTGTAACTGTTTCTATTATGACTTGATATGACATACATGAATAATATACATGATTTCTTTTAACATTTCTGAGAGGGAAGGAAAATGTCCAAAATATAGGGAAGAAAATGCAACTCTACTGGCCATAGTGGTCTGCAAATTATTTAACTGCATGTGGTACAGCCATTTAAATTCAGAGAAACGTTTTCTATGGTTGCTACATTCACAGCCAGTGTTGGAAGTTTTTCTCTGTTCTTTTATTTTTCTCCAGATTCCAGCTAGTAATGCTTTAAGAAATGCTAGAAAATTAGAGAATAAACCCATTATCATTCCTTCTACTTTCAACTAACTGTCAATCAAACTTCCCACACAATTCTCCCTGTTCTTCCTCCTGCTCCCATAGAAAGTATTGGGTTTGTTAAAATCTATTTTTTTCCCTGCAGCATTGTTAAAAATATGCCTGATTCCAGTCCTGCAGCTTGTAATGACCAAGATTCCAATTGCAGGTCATGTTGAAGCATTCTTTTCCAAATGAAGGTTCATGGTGCTATTTCTCAGCTTTGCAATGGAAAAAACACACTTACTCCAAACTAAACAAGACTGTACTACAATAGAATGCTTTTTCCCCCAGATTTTCTCTTCCATCCTTATCCATAAAGTATTTTTTTTCAAATGGAGAATTCTATCTTCTTTTGATTCCCAGTTGTATAAGTATAAATACATAAAAGCAAAACATTTCTTAATGCAGTAAAACAGAATACTTATTTTTAATGCTTTTTTCCTTGATTCTGAACATCAGAATTATTGCCTGTTCATTGAGCAGTTAAATGCATAAAAAGTAAGACTTATTGCTGCCTGGTAGCAAGACATTTTCTCCTACTGCTTCATGAGATAATAATTCCTTATTAAAAATATCTATAATGGGAGGTGTCTGCCTCAGAGGAGTGAGGGAGCTGGGGCACTTTGGTAGCTCACTGAGGTTCAAATCAAGCAGAACCCTTGTTCCCAGATTTTTGGGAAAGTAAATATGTGAAGTGGAAATTGCCCAGCTCTGCAATTACCCCTGGGTTTACCTGAGAAAGCAAAGGCCTGCCTTAAACGTCAGGTGAGGTGTGGCAGCAGCCCTGAGCACACAGTGGTGTCCACCCTGGGCAGGAAGAGCTGATGTGCACATCCAAAGCTTCCTGAGGTGTTTCTCACTAACAGCCCACCGTCTGTGGGGTGGCACCGCTGGGCATCACCCTCTGACCACGGGCCAAAGGGGCAGAGGGTCACTTCTGTGGAAGCTGCTGCTGCCAGTGGACAGCAGGGAGCCCAGCAGTTCAGTGTGGCAGCCCCGAGGCACTCACACTCACACTCACCCTGAGGCACAACCCAAACTTTTGGAGAATAGCTCAAGTGCTGATTTTTGTCATGCTTTTCTTATATACTTCCTCAGGTACTGTTCTGTGGCTTGCACAGGTCAAGGTTAGAGTGTGAGAATGATGCTCTTAGACTTTATGTTTTCCCTTATTCTTTGTTGGGAAGCTGCTCAGAGGGGAACAACACTAAATTGAAAACTGAACTCTTTTCTAAGAGGGCTGAGCATGTACAGACCAGCAAAATATTGACTGTAAAGAACTCACTGTGTCCATTACCATGAGAAAAATTTCCTTCCCATGTCTCTTTTCAGGTCTCACCATTGCAAAGGAAACCCACAAAGGAAACTCAAGTCATGCAATACTAAAAATTTAACATACTATTTACCTGATATTCACCCTTATACATCAATAAATACAGCATTGCAACCCATCTCCAGACCTTAAAGTCTTCAACGACTTTGTAATTTGTTAATTTTTTTTTCTCATTACAGACAAAATTTATATTTCTGTTACTCTTTGTTTTAAAATGAAAAAAGCACAAGGTTGTCTTTGCCCAGATTAGGACCACCTTTTAATTCTGGCAGACCAACAGGCACCTAATTAAAAGTCAGCACAAGCAGAAAATGAAACATCTCTGTCACTTTTCAATAGCCACCAAATAAAAACCTTAATATATTTTTCTCTTAACCTTTGATATAGCTTGATACATGATGATACAATTTCCTAATCTGAAGAGAAGCCTCTCACAGCCCCACTGCTGTCACTCAGGAGAGGAGCTGCCCCTGGGACACAACAGGATTTCTCTGGGCTCTTCAGGGACCTTTGCAGGGTGACTGTGTTATTTAACAGCCTTCTTGAGAGCAAAAGCCCATATTGAGAAGGAGGGAGCAGACCATATGCTCTTTTTCATGCCCCCAGAGACAATTCAGTTCAGTTTTAAAAGTGTTTATCTCTTTGCCTGTACTCCAAGCTGGCCCAACATGCTCCAGGCCAGGAGAAAAGTGTCCTGTGCACTAGGGGAGCAGTGTGCCCAAGCTCTTGTGCATTGCCACTGAGAGACCTACTGGTCTTGGCAGGTCCTGCATGAGGAGGCAGCCACCAGAGAGATGCTACAAGCAGAAGAGTCTGCATATGTTGATATGACAAACTTGATTTTGAATGAAGACAGACTCTAAACACAAAACCACAAGCATACAGACAGATGGTTTTATTGATGCAATGATTAAGTACAGGCAAATTTATGAGATGTTATGACATAGTGTTTTTTTTGAAGTAAAAAATATGAGTGGTAAATAACAAATTATTATCAGGAATAAAACACAAGTTATCAGCTAAAGGTACTGAGCAGACTCCATGAAACCAAAAGAAGATAGAAACTGTCATACCCAACTAAAAGAGCCTCCTACTGCTTGTGTTTAATGTTAAAAAATCATGATACATCCACAGGGAGACAGCTGTTGGATGCTCAGAGATACTGTTACTGACCTCAGCAGGAAAGGTTAACGTGTACCACGAATCTGAATATCATCTCTGTGCTTGTGATAATGAAAGCCATATGACACAATCAGTGCTTCAAGGAGGTTTAATGTTAATGAAAGAGCTGAAAGGCTCAGGACAGAGCCCCGAGGCTCACTGACACTCAGAGAACTTACAACTGCAAAAACTTGATCAGCACGTGGAACCGAAAGGGTGGTCATAGAGTAACCAAATCTCATCCCAGCCCTCCCAGCTTCTCAGACAACAACTGCTGAAGTGATGCCAAAGGCAGCTGTTCAGCTGAACAAACCTGAAGAAAATCTGAGGAATGTCACTCAAGATCCTTGTTCCTTAAAACAACTGTCCTAAAAACACAACTGCACCTCGTTAGACGCTAAACAAATGGTCAGTTTGAGACAGCGTGTGCTAAAGGGTGTGTGGAAGGAAAGACCATAAAAGTAAGTGCAAATTTAAATGAACTGTAGGAGATACTAAAGGCTTGGTTCCAGTCATAATGGAAGCTTCAAATCAGGCTTGGAGTTCTGGTGTGAATCCAGAATGACTCACTGAACTAATAAAACAGAGATTTCAACACGATTTCCTTCTCTAACAGTTGAAACTCTTAAATTATGCCCATCAGGCATGAATAAACCATTCTTCCCCACCCTAACCATTAATTCCTCAGCTGTTGGTCCCTTACCTGACCAAAGCACACATTACCTTGTGTTACTGACAGACAATAAATGTATGGACTTAGTAATTCTGGTTTGAACTCTGATGCAGACTCCCAATAGGGACACTTAGGCTGTGTTTAGTTATATGTAAAGAGCTGCATAATTTAAGTCATGTATTGTTGTATTGCATTCCTGAATATTCAAAAGGTCAATAAACTTTTTCTTCTGCTGAGGCCTATTTCTGTGACTCTGCTGTTCAACTCTGTCACTAAGATTTTTTAAAGGCTCTGAGGTCATTAGAAGGCAAGGCTGAGCTACAAAATTTAAAAAGTGGTGTATAGGGTACAGTCATTTACAGATAAGGAAATGACTAATTGGACTGGACTTTAATTTCATTTCAGTGGAATCTCTCAGATATAATATTTCCTTTCATTGATTTTTAAAGATCATGACGTGCTGTAAGAAATTCACTTCAGAAATGCAATTTCAGTCTTTCTTATAGGATACAAGCATCTCTGTAAATCTCAGAATCCCAAAGTAGAAAAAAAAATAGCACAATGAGTCCTTGGGTATACCATTCACTAATTAACACCCCCCCTGTTTTGGAGAGCACAACAGACAATTACCAATTCTGTGTTAGACTTGCCATATATATTTTCCATGGATAAATTACATAGGTGAGATTTTTGTAAAATATCGGTGCTCTGTGTGTGTTGTCTTTGTTCACTTGCTAATTAAGGTTTTGGGGCTTTTTTCCCTGAAAAACTCAGAAAACATGAATGAGATATTTTTCTTATATTTATAAATCAGCAAGGAGTCTTTCAGAAAAAAAAAAAAAGGTCTTAATAGCAGTAAGAAAATTCACAGAGTTTTAACATAACCTAAAATTCCTAGAATGTTTTCAGGAATATTTCAGTGGTGACTGGATTGGTAACACCTGCTGTCTCATCTTTACACCATTTGTACAGCATTATAGTATATAAAAAGAAATAAGCCACAAGCAAACCCCACAGCTTGTCTTTCCTGACTGCATGCTGACCCAGTTTCTAAAGAAAAGGGGGTGAGGGGTCCCCTCCTCTCCAGGATCCTGTGAATATGTTGCTCTCATTAGATGTGCCAAGCTGGCCAGCTGCTCAAACAGGGAACATCTGTAATTCCTGAGCCTTCAGTTTGCTGCAGAAGCCACATAACCACCACTCTAGTTCTTCAAGGGAAGGAAGTTATTTCAAGCACTAAATGCCATTTTCCCAGGACACCTCTTACAGAAGTAGCTCCTTAAGCAAATACAGACACTGATGCTCTGCCACACAGGTCTGTCTTTGACACCACAGTGCTGGCAAGTGGCAAACTCCTGTCTGAAAGCCTAAAGTGTCCCCATACAGGGTCTAGGTCCCTTCAGGCCTCTAAATGAGCACTGCAAATTTGGCTCTGGGCTTTTGGGCACTGTGGCAACACCTGCCACATTGCAGTGGGTCCCAAGCTGGATGCCTTATTGGATGTTTCCCCATGTGCATGGCACACATGTGTGCCTGTGCATGCATGTGTAATCATTTATTTGATCACTTATTTATATGACAAAGTATCTTTAATATAACTACATTATTAACCTGCTCTTCATACATTATGTATAGGCAAAAGTGCAAGGACAAGACCTTGAGAAGTGTTTCAGCAGGTTAGCTTGAGCCCATTTCTCTGTAAGCATACATAAAACATGTGATGGCATACTATAAAAATGTCAACATTTTTAGGGAGAGGGGTTTGTCAGATGACCAGAATGAACTAGCTATGAAGGACACACGCAGCTGGCAAAGGCAGCCAAAGATGCAACACTTGGTGCAGAAGATGATGCAGAAGAGTGCAAGAGAGGAGGACAGAAGCCCTGTATATGTGCTTGGCAAAGGTGGTGACATGGCACAAGGCATGGTCCCAGCACACACTGGATCAACTCCCCTGGCACAGCAGACCTTGATCCATGGCAAGCTTCCCCAGGAAGATGGAGGTCCAGAGTACTAAAGGGTGTCTCTGTCTAGGGCCAGGGCAGAGGAAGTCCTTACATGCAGCCCATGTGCATGGGGGAAGGCTCTAAGTCAACAGGGAAAGGAGCTGGGAGAAGATGCCAGCAGGCTGCATGGCCTCAGGGATGATGAAGAAGAGGGGAAATGGTATACTGGGTTTTCTAAGCAGAAGATACGGGGTGATGTGCCATAACATAGACTTTGTAATCAACAAACTGGGGCTGTGGAGTTCCAGCTCAAACATATGTATGTAGATAAAGGCATGCCAAGAGGACAGCAAAAAATGTATGAACAATGTAAATGATCAGAGAAGTGGACTATAAACTGGCTGAACTGTCAGACTCAGATGGTTCTGATCAGCAGCACAAAGTCCAGCTGAAGGCTGGTCATGGGGCCTTGTGTGTCACAGGATCAGCCACACTTAGTGCAAGTGCCTATTTAGTACCCTCAGCAGTGGCCTGGATGTTGGGAGAGAGTGCACTCAAAGCAAGTTTTGCAGGTGCATGCCACAAAACTGGGACAAGTGACTGATATCCTAGACTGGTGTGCTGCCATCCAGGCATCCTTTGAAGGCCTGTTAAATGGGCAAGGACTTACCACAAAGACAGGGGAAAACTCCATCATTTGTTATTCCTGGGGAGGAATAACATCAGGCACTTGGAGGCCAAGTGGCTGGGAAGGAAATTGCGAGAGGAGGACCTGGTGATCTGGCAAACATCAAGCTGACCACAGTCAGCATGGCAAACAAGCTAAACAGCATCCTGGGCAGCTTTAGGCAAAGTGTCACCACCAGGTCAAGGAAGATGATCCTTCATCTCTACTCAGCCCTGTGAGACACCTCTGGAATGCCAGGTCGAGTTCTGGGCTCCTCAGTATAAGGGATACATGGACATTCTGGAGTGAGTCCAGCAAACGGCCAAAATGTGACTAAGACTGGCATCTTCCATATATGAGGAGTTGTTGAGAACTGGGCTTAATGGTCTTACAGGTCTTTTCCAACCTAAAAAATTCTATTATTCTATGATTTTATTCAGTTTGGAGATGGGAAAGCTTGGGGAATCTTGTCTGTGTATGTAAATACCAGGTGGGGGAGTAAAGAAGTAGGAGCCAGACTCTGCTTGGTGATGCCCAGTGACAGGACAAGAGGCAATGGGCACAAACTAGAACACAGGAAGTTCTGTATAAACATAAGAAAATACTTTCTTCCTCTGGATGTCATCTGGCAGTGGCACAGTTTGCCCAGAGAGGCTGTGGAAGCATTCAAAATGTGACTGGACATGGTCTGGCAGACTCTGTTCTGAGTGGAATGTTTGGATAAGATGATTCCCAAAGCTCCATTTCAAACACCACTGCTCTGATATACCTAATTAAGTCAAATGCTGCTATTTTTTAGAAATGTGGTCATTGAAAAAAATGCCTGCAAGAAAGCCTTATGACACATGGCATCAATTCTGCACTTATCATACCTGTTTATGCTGATGTATGTGTTATTTTTTTGCACATGTGGAAGCACCCATGCATAAATTACTGACAACAGGAAATACTGATGCACTCACAAATAATGCAAACACACAGAGGCATTTCTTTACACATTTATTAGCTCATTTCTTACCTTGAACTTGTACATTGTCTAAGAAAATTGAGCTCAAGCCTTCTTTGGTGTGTCTGTGTCCAATGATAAATAAAAATATTTGCTAGCAATAATAAATAATCTGTTGTCATTCAACAACAGATACCTGCTAATTATCTCTGGTGCAGCAGTCTCTTTTTTTGCTAAACTGAGTGTTATTAAAAGGTGCATTTTTGCATATTAAATGTTTTCTTGTTCAGTGAGAGATTCCAGTCTATATCCCATACAGAGGTTAAGGAAAAAAAAAAAGAAAAAAATCTTATGCAATTTTTAAAGGATACCAAACAATCCAATCTCACTAGGAAGGGATTTCTCTACCAGCTAAGAAAGTATTCATTTTTGGGTCAGTTTATCTGCAGCTGAGGGCTTTTAATATTTCAGCTGAGTTCACTAGGCAATGTGTTAATACAGTCTTTGACAATTACCAGAAGGAATGCAGGAACAGTGGAAGCATCTGTTTTCTGGCACTTGCATACATAAGGGCTTTCTGAAAAAACAGGTACTTGGAGCCCTGAACTCTTACTGCAGTACCTAGGATAGAGAGGCAGAGACCATGGCTTTCTTTCCTCTTTGTACTCCATTTGCTATTTATTTGCAATTTCATCTCTTACCTGGTGTTTTAGTCTATGCTCAGCTCCTTTTGTTTGTTTCTGCAAGTATTTTTTTTTGTTTCTCCTCTTCTTCCCATTGTCTCAACCTGCTTTTAAAGCCAGGGACTAGCTAAACTTCTGATTTTTATCCTGTTCTGATGCAACATCTATAGATTTTTGACCATGATTTTGAAACCTTGCTGTGACCCTTCTCTTCCTGCTGTGGAAGGGATGATTTGGAAACAGATTGAAAGCTGCTGCCTGCCCAGGTATGTGTCCAGTCTCTGTGTGGTGTCAAGACAGTGTTTGTAGTTGGGGGGCTCCAGCATAAGGAGCACCTCAGTAAAAAGATGTACTATAAAAGTATTTGGGGGAAAAAATTGAATACTTAAAAACTTCCTTGAAAAGAGACTCCTGTGGGATTACAGAACAAAGAGACAGCAGAAAGATGAAGAAAACGTGTCTGTGGAGAACAGAAGTGCCTGCAGGGACATGTTTTAAGGAGGAAGGGATGTGAGTGGAGTAGGAACTACAAAAAGAATTATTCCCATCTGCCTTTCATCTGGTGGTGAAAAAAGGTCGAAGATATACTCTTAGGCGCATTGTTAGACGAAAAGTAACTCAAAATTAGAGGTGAAAATCATGGCAGATTTACAACACAGTTATTGGAAAACTCAATCAAAGCTATGAAGAGCCACAGGGTAGCAAAGAAGGGCAGCCATTGGTGTCAGCAGTTGGATTTACTTTTGATATGCTCTTGGTTCTGAGCACAAGGCAGACTTTTTTACTTCCTTGTGCCCTGTGGTTTATCTCTGTGGAAGAATTCAGGATTGTTTTACAGCCATTTCAATGAAGATCTCAAACTTGCTGAGAATATACTTTCAAAATAACAAAAAGGTGTAAAAGGTCAAGGAAATCTTAACAAAGCTTTGGAATTAAAAGTGTAGTTTCAATTCCTTATGATGTCAATAACTTGTGTAATTACAGGTGATAGAGTAATAAAGATAAATGACTAGCAGCTAAAGTTATCTAGAAGGTTATTTGTCTCTTTAAATCAGACAAAGAAAACAATTTTGCATATGGCAAAATCCTGGCATGTTTTTTAGTCATCCTGTCATTTGTTCTGATTTCCCAACAATGTACCAGCCTAATTTGGTTTTGGTGTGTTTTCAGATGCAAATATAAAAACAGTGGATCCAGACTTCGGTCTTTCATGCTGAGGCTGGATGGTTTTTTTTTTGGTTTATGCCAATTTCTGCAGGATGTGCAGGGAAGCTGGGTGAAGAACAGCCCTGTTCCAGGGTTAATACTCCACATGAACAGGCCCAGGGTTTACCCTGCCAGAAAGACTTTCCTCTCTCCCAGCAGTGCCTGGCCCCAGCAGGGTTCTTTGGCTGGTCCCAGGAAACACTGATCCCCAGCCCAATTCTTCAGCCCCTCTGCAGCTCTTCAACCTCCAACACTCACTGTGTGACCCCAAGCAGGGACTCAGAATTCTTGCCAGTCGTGTCATTGCCTTGCTACATAACTCACCACCAAATGGAGAGATCTCAGTTCCTTGGGTCTGCTCCCTTTCCTGAAGGTGAACACAGCTGTTGCTGGGAACACCAATGCCTTTCTGTGCACATTCCATGGCTGGCTGCTAAGCTGAATAGCTGAATGCTTTTTCCTCTCCTTATTTTTGACAAAAAGTGTGATGACTAGGGATACACCATGTAGAAATGAAGAACTGTGGACTGCAGGGAGCTCTATGCATGACACATCTGTGTAAAAGCTGTCTTTGTCCCTGAGATTCTGTCTGTCTGTCTATCTATCTATCTATCTACCTACCTACCTACCTATCTTTATCTGGCTGTATCTATGATCTGTATTTTCATTTCTCCTTAAGTATAGCATGATCAACAAGTAAAGGCCAGTTGTAGCAGACTGGGTATTCAAAGATTGAGTGTCCTTGAATTAAACCTAAGATCAACCTGCAAAGAACTCTCAACATATTTAGCAGAAGAAGTAAACTAAATGTGACAGGAACTCACAGGGGTAGAAAACTTTCAGTTGGTCTGGTAGGTATTAACCACCTCACTACCCCAGCATAATGAAACTCCATTAAACACAATGAAATTCTAGAAGCCCCTAGGATTATGTGAGCTGCCTTCTACAAAGCAGATTTGTACTCTCCCTGACTGGTGAAAGCCAGTGGAAAAAGTACTGTCTGCTGCTAATGGAAATTATCAACGTCTCCTTCAAAGCAGCTTGTTTGCCAGGCTCCCTGAAAACAGCCTTCATCTCAAAAAGAATGAGGAAGTTAGAAAAGCCACAACACCCATTTCCCTATTTCCAATCTGGGAAATTGATGAGAGGCAGAGAATGAGAAGCACATATATCATTTGCCATCATACTTTGTAACTGGGATGGCTTGGTCCTCAAGGAACTATGATGTTATTGAGGACCATGACATCCTGAAGTTCCTATTGCTTGACTTTCTGCAGTTCCAGAACAGCAGAACATGACTTACAGAGTCTACACACCTGGAGTATTTGGCATTAGTGTAGTTTCAATTTTAATTCCTTAACAAAAACTAATGATTCATGATAGACAATAGTCTTTCTAGCCCAAATGCTCTTTTTTTTTACATCTTTTCAAAATATAAAGATGTAATTTGGGATTGCAGTGGGGTGTTACATGACATCAGGCCCACAGAAGGCTGCTGATGATTTGACATAGGCAGCACCATCCTAAGATTGCTTTTCTTGCAGAGAAATCTAGAGATTTAGAAAAAAATAGACATTTAAATCTAGAGATGTAGGAAAAGTCTCTGACTCAGACTACCCATGACAGCCTTCAATAATGTTATCTGGAAGAAAAGCAGTAACTAGCTATTATATAATAGAAGCAGTAACTTCTATTTATGAGGCTGAATAGAAGCAGATGCATTTGACATTTGTCTGGACAACTGATGTCAGCATGCAAAATGCCTTATTTTAATCACCAGGAATTAAATTAATCTCACCTAGTTTAAGATGATTCAAAATAAAGTTGTGAGTTTAGCTAATCATCCAGACTCCTGTATTCTGTGGAGATTTATAGACATTTATGAAAGGTGATTCATTCCACCCTGGATATTCAGTAGCCGTTGGAATAATCACTCTTTAGAGGTGTCTGTCCTTTTCCCTTGGCTATAGCAGGAAGCTAAGTGCTAGTTTAGGCTAAATGATTAGCATTTAATTGGTAGGTATGATTAATCCCAGTTCATTTTAAAAATTCCCTGTCTACAACAAGCTTAATCCTGTCCCATGAATTCTGTAACATTCTTTACTATTGCCTAGAGGTGGAAATGAAGTGTGTTTCAAGCTATGGAACATGGAGACAGATCTCTGCCTAGTGCTAAATTGCTGGAGCCACATTAACCCTTTATCTCAACTTTCTCCTGGGTTCCAGTTTGCCATGATTGATTTGAAACCTAGATTTTATTTTTCAGTGGTGACAACGAGCTGGGTCTTACAGAAATGCAAAGATAGCCAAGGCAAAGGCCCTAAGGCACATGAGCCTTCTTTTTCTGGGATTCCTCTGCTCAGGGGCTTCATGTGGAGAAGGGTGATGATTTTCCTGCTTTCTTCAGAGCATAAGACTGAACCACAGACATTTAAGGCTATGACATATCTTGCAGGATTAGGATTAAAAATTATATTAGATTGAGACAGGACTTCTAAAATTATGAACAAGTCAGATGCCTGATCAAGAATATAATATGAAAATGGATGCATATCACTCCACCTTCTGCTCCTAGCATTTTCTTCCTTCCACTCTTCCCTTTCATTTTTAGTTCATGCACAATTCTCAGTGTATTTTAACAATTCTGAATTCCCTCCCAGATTCTTCTTCCAGTGAGAATCCACCTTGATCACGATAATAAAATGCATTTTTCAATAGTAGTACATTACATTGTAATTATGTAGGACTGAGTTTGGATCACAATCCCTCCTAATTGTCTTAGGCAAATCTGGGGCTTCCTACTGTGATTGTGCAGCAGTGAAAGAAGTGAATCACTGACCTTTCCTAGGGGAGAGTCATATAACACAGCTTCAGCTTTCTGTTACTGAGTTTTATAACAGTAATAAGGCAAGAATTTACTGCTGACCTGATATACAGGAACAAAATCTTGCCTATTAATAAAGCTATCAAGAATTCTGGATTTTTCCCATGTAAGAGATCAAAATTACAATACCTGAATTTCCCTGGCACTAAAAGGTAGCATTTAATGCCATTGTACAGAATCATATGGTTTGCCCATAGATTTTATAATCCTGGAGGATACTGTGTCTAGAGAGTGGTTTTATTGCAATTTAATATATCCTAGATATTGCCATCAAAGATTAAACATCACTCTATCAACAGTGCTTGTTAGGGAAAAACACCTGGTGTCTATGCAGAAAGGTTATTATATTTCCCTGTCACAGTAGAGGTTTTCAGTCTCAACAATGGACTAGCTTTTTATAGCTGAGATTAAACCTGAGAATATGACAAGCAGAGCAAGGTGCTCTTCTGTTTATTGAATTATCTGGTGATTTAAACAGGAAGGGAAAAAGATTATTCACCCTCAAAGTTTCTTTTATTTTCCCAAGAAATCCTATGTATAATGCCAAGTTCTAAAAACATTATTCTTCTAAAGATTTTTCCAGTTCCATTTTTTCAGGTATACCTGTCTCTCCAAAAAAGCAATTTCAAATTTGTTTACATCTTAAATTTTGTGTTTTCACATGTAGCTGAAACTAATTAATTAAAAGTGGAATTAAGGTAAGACTGATTTTCCAAAACCATTATTCTGTTACATTAATCACCGGAACAATTTCAATACCAAGACTCTCCTACCAAAACATTTAAAACCACCTGCAACTGGCCTGGAGACACTGAAAAAAAAAAAAAAAGAGCCTTCTTTAATTCAAACAGCTTCACAATGGAAACTGTGAGATTCATAGCAATTGGAACACATTTAAGAAGGGTTGTAATGTTCTAGCTGTTCACTGATCAGGAATCATGGCAATCACATCCTTTCCAGGCTTTAGCATTAAGTTATCCTCAAACAAACTTTGAATAATTTGTGAGCATTTAAAATGAATCTTTCTTTAGCATTTTCCATTTTTTTTCAAGCATACACAAAAAAAAATCTCCAAAACAGATTGTGAAGTCTTGTTGCCAGGACACTTTAGAAAATGTGTGTTTTTTTGAAATCTGTTTTACGAAGACTTAGCTTGTGTTTGACTCGCATTGATGGATGAGATGCTAATTGGTTGAAGTATGGATTAACATATGGATTGGGAAGACCCACACTTTGGGAATGCCTTCTGCAAGCCTGCCTCAGCTGGAAAGTGTACAGCACTACCAGCATGGGAGTTATGCTGCAAAAAAGCAAATGCAACTCCCTGCTTCCACTTTGCCTCCTAACCTTGTACACTAACTTGGGAAAGTCAGTCTGATGTTAACACAGCTCTGCAGATTCCAGACCACAACGGCCTTGGATATGGCCAGCTTAAAAACTGGCCTTCTGCCAAGGTGGCCGTACCCAAAACAGACCACAACGCTGTGTGCAGGGGGTCTTTGCCCCGCAGACGCTCCCTGCTCAAGCTGGGGGAGGCTCAAGCTGGCGCCACTCGTGTTCACCCCACACGCGCACGGCACTTGCGAGACAAGCCCCGGCTGCGGCAGCTGCCTGGGTGGTGCTGCTGCAGGGACAGGGGGCTGCTCAGAGGACTCTTCCCCCAGGCTTCTCCAGGCTGTGAGCAGATGGGACAGCCAGCCAGGCATCTGGGATCTGGCTGCATCCCGAGCACGTGTGAGGGTGCAGAAAGGACGATTTGAGCGCTGGTACCTCAGTGAATGCAAAGCCATCTACCCCTCTGCAACGTGTGTGAACCAGAGCAGCACCAGTCCTCTGTGCACCTCCAGCCACTGCACTAAGACAGAGCTGGACTTAAATGAACATATCCCAGGACAGAGATGGAGGAATCTGTGCCTTCTACTTTATACTTCTCCAAGTATGATAAAAGCTGTCTGTTAGCTTCTTCTGTATAAGTAAAAATAGCTTCAAGTTTTTCTTTCTTTTTCCTTATGCATCTTCTTTTCTGATTCTAAGATTCCCTATTTGCATCACAGTACTATTCTAATTCCCAATGGTATGAGATTATTTTTGCATGTCCTTTTTTTTTCCTAGATTAAGCTAATGAGTTATTGTATCCACTAAAGGCCTTTCTAAAGTCAGACCAGTATGTGAATCCCTTTTCTTTGCTCTCTGACTTTTAAAAACTTGAGAGAACACCAATAATTCAAATGCAAGTAGCAGTGCTGGGAATGGTTTCTGGCTCACTGTAATTACTGGAGCAAAGGCAGTTAAATAGAGATACTGATAAGTCTGCTCCAAGGAGTATATAGCAAAGGGAAAAGATATTCCCCTTCCCTCCTCCTATATGAAAAAATAACTATATTCTAAATGGGCAGGAAAACACAAAAGAGAAAAAAGTCTCATGTTTTTCTTTTTAGCCTGAGCTTCAAGATGATATGCCCAAGAGGGCCTACCAAAAACAGGGGACCAAAGTTCAGCTGTAGCATAACACTGAACAAGCAGAGATTCCATTAGAGATTAAAATGACAAAATTAAGGCCAATCAATTTAGGTCAACCAAGGAATGACCCAGTTGTTAACTGTGGGCCATTTCCCATGTCTGGAGTACCTTGCCTGCTGCTCTGGAGAAGCCATATCTCCTATAGATTCTGTGGCACATCTGCCAGTCCCTCAGGTATCTCCTAAACCCTGGGCTTTCCCAAATGGCAATAGATGCCAATGCTGTGGGCATTTAGGTGTCTTAGTTTTGAACTGAGCATCTCATAGAAGATCTGTTTCCTCTTTCATCCCTCTGAAACTATGGGGTGATTTTTTTTTGTGGTTTATATTGCATAAAGCTGAATAAAGCACTTAGCTCTTATTGGAAACTGAATCATATAATTTTTTTAGAATAACAGTCATCATTGTCAGTCCTTTATATGCCTTTTCATATAAAATAAATTGGCAACCACCTAGAAAATAGCTTGAAAATGAATGTAAGTTAATATGTATTTGTCAAGAACAAATATATCTGACAAACCGTATTTCCTTCTACAGCAGGATAACCAGAACCAGGAAGAGACAAGAGGCAGTATTTGTCACACAGTTATTTCTCAGTGAGGTTTCTGGCACTGTGACCTGTGGCAATCTTTCAAACAAACAAGGGAAATGCTACCAGACTGAAACTGCCACAGGCAGGTATAGGATCTGCTGGGAAAACGCTGCTCAGAGAGTAGCTGTCGTTAGGTCCATTGTCACAACAGTGGCACTGATGGGTATTTGTCAGAGGAAGAGAAGGTCTGTCTCAGGCTTAACATTTTTCCATTAGCTCCCAGACACCCCAAAATGTGGAACAGAGGATATGTTTATTATATTTGCAGCTGAGGCAGAGTTAGACTGTAAATTCTCTGCAGCACAGGACTGAAAACAAACATGATCCTGGTGAGGTGAGATTAAATCTACACATGTTCCTGACAAGGTGAAGACAGAGTGGAGGGACCTCTTCTGAGTCCACAGGGGTTGCAGTGGCTGTGAAGGGTACATTTTTCAACTTTGACACGGTGTCATGAGAAAGGCAAGCACTATATTTGGGTTTGAAGACTCAAATGATTGTTTTAATCCTTTTGCTCCAAACAGCTGATAAAGTCTTGCACTGAATTTTGTATTTACTTTTGGACGCTGCCCTTGTAGTAAAAGCAATATAGGATGAATTGAAAATAATCCATAGGGAAGCAATACAAATGACAAGAAATCTCAACCCCCCTGATATTTAGAAAAAGATGGAATAAACTAGGGACTTTAAACTTACAACAGAGAAAAAAAACCTGGGGGGTGGTATTGGTCTTCAAGTATAGCAAGGAGGACATTGCCTGGCTGCCCTATTTGCATGCTGGAGGTCCAACACCTACCCTGACCAAAGCAAGGATGCTATATTCAGCATTTCCAGCACTTGGGGCCTGGCTTAGCCCTCTTGGGAGAGCTGTGGGACATCAGAACAGGACTGCAATAATTGTAGGCTCAGAGTTTGCCTTGACTAAAGTGATTATAAAGCATGCTAATTCAAGGAACAATTAACTACATATCATGTCATGCCTCTGCCAGGAGAGAAGTGCGCAGTTTATAAATCTTGTATCATTTTTTGGCTCTTGTACTTTATATTTTTTTCTTTTTTGCAGTAATAAAATGTGAATAATTAGGTTGATTCTTCTAGAGTGAACTTGATGAGTAGTTCTGAGCAAGTTTAGATGGGTATTTCTGAGGCAAGGCTTTGGGAATGTGATGGAAAGCTGTCTTTCAGTTAAAAGTTATTGTTTTATACTTCTAATTGGAATTTATGACTCAGAGATAATCCCAAAACTATGTCAATTCAGTAAGAGAGAACAAAATCCTCTGAACTTCATTTCACTCATCTTTCCCACAGAACATTAATCCCAGTAAAATCCCTCTTTGTTCTCTCCTTACCTGAGCACCTTTCCAAATTTAGCTTTGCTATTATTACCCCTGACTTCAGTAGTTCTACACTACAAAATCATTTTGCTTCAGAACTGTTTCAGTTCCTATGAAATTGCATGGAGGAGAAAACTTGTTTGAGAAGGGGTGAGTGGCTTTGTTTCAGGGAGTCACCTTGACCTAATGTGAAGGTGTGAGGCTTGTAGCCCTTCCCTTCCCTTTACCAGGAAGGCTACAATCCTTGGTCATAAAAAATCAGGGAAATCCATCCATTGTTGGTCTATTGGTTTTCCTCACTGGTAGCCTTCACTGTTTTCCTCAAGGCTACCTCTGGGATAAATTTCTGGGAACCTGCCTCCAGCTGGATATGCCCTGTGATCTCCCTTCAATGGGAATTCCTTGGCAAGGCTATGATTCAGTTATTTGTCTGTTGACCATTATCTGAAACTGAGATCAGGCAAGGTTTAAGTACCACCCCTGGTTTTGTTAGAACTATTCTACCCAAAATAAAATCGCTGCTGAAACTCACAGGCTTACTTCAGCAGAAATTAAGAGGTAGAGTTAACATTCTTTATTACAAAAATCAAGACACATTCATACAATCCAAAACTTGCTAATAAATTGTTATTTCTTTTCATATCCACAATATCCTTAGCCTGGTAAAAGCAAATCACTGACAGATGGTCAAAGCACCATCTTTTATTACCCAAATAATCTAGATTACACATTCATTTATATATATCCCACAATACATCTGCAGTATCTTATTCCAATAACTAAACATCAGTTCATTTACATTTACATAAATTCCATATTTCAACACCATTCAGAGCACAATAACTTTACAAAGATTTTGTCAAATTCCTTTTGGATTACAGTGACTGTGGTTCCATTTCATTAACATCCTTGACAGTGACACCTCACCAATTCCTTGGCAAAACTTCCTCATCATCCAGCATCAAACATCTTCACCACCCTTCAGACACATTCCATTCCAGCAATTCAGCACAAAACCATCTGCCATAAACTCGAATCACTTAATCAGTGCCTGCTTCCATTTAAAACACAAATCATCCCTACTTCTGCCACATCAACCCACCAAGCTCCCAGTCCAAGAGGCCTCAGTACCTACCAAGTTACATCATTTACCAGAAAACCTTGACAGGTTCAACTAGAGACAGAAAAAAGTGTCTCCACATTCCTTACCATGCTGTTGGAAGAGCCCAGATTTTATGAGGAGATGGCATTAATTCCATGCTTCTATGGATAGGGAAATAAATAAGGATGCCTTGCTGCACATAAATCAAGATTGTTGGTGGATAGAGATTTAGGCACCAGAACTGAAGGAACATTTTTGTTCAAACAATTAAAATTTACAAAAGTAATGAAACATCTTCCCAAAACCGGTGAAAATAAGTTACAATTTTAAAGCTGTCTCTGTTTCAATACTCATCAATATTTCAAATCCAGCAGTAAGAAGACTCATTTAACAGAAGTTTTTTATGTTGTACTATTTCCTGTTCCCAGTTCCTTCTTTCTTGACTTGTATTTCAGTTCCATTATTTTCTGATGCTGCTTCCAGCTCCAAGATCCCTAAGCAGGATGGGCCAGTGCAGTTTCACAAGCTAGTCCCTTAATCTCTGTAAACAGAAATCCTCAAACTGATCCCTCCAAAGCACATCAGGCTATCTCAGTCGCCTTCCACCATGACTTTAACCCCACTAAATCCCTCTTTGTCAAGCCTTTTACAAAATATTTCCCTAGTTTGAGTAATTTTCTGACAGTTTTTCTTATTTGACCTTCCTGGATAGTCCAATCCTTTCCCCAATAGAAAGTGCTTCCTGCAGAAACTCTCAACTTTTATTTGAGAATTCTTTTTCTATCAGCCTGAAGAGCATCAAAAACCTTAACTTTAAAATCTCTCCAGCCTGAGTAATTTCCTTCCCTTTTATGAACAAGCAGTTAACAATACTTTGCATGTGAAGGGTTTTTTTTAACTGTGCACTCTATTAACCTGAATAATGAAGCATACCTCACCACAGCACCATCAGATAAATACCCATGCTGCTTAGAAATAGATAAAATGAAACCTCTGAAAGTGACCTATACAATATAGAGAGGTGAGTCTAAGTTAAACCCTGGAAAAAGGGATATTTACATCCATCTACAGAATCTTTTTCTCTTCTCATTAAGATTTTCTGGATTGTAACCATCCAAAACAATCTACCATGAGTATCAAAAGGATTTCCAGTTATCCTTCAGAGAACCAGCCCTATTTCCCTTTCAGAAGATGTAAATAAATAACATAGAAAAACAAGTACTTTTGACCTCAGCATCCAATTTCTGTGGTAAAGAGCCAGCACTTCTCAGCTGTCTCTTATGCATTTCTTTTAACTTGTGACTGTTGGCTACTTCTCTGTTAGGAGACAGTTGTGCTGAGGAGCTCTTGATTCCAGCTCTTGACCAAGTCACCTGGCCCAGACAATGCTGTTAATCTGTAGCATTTTGCAGCACTGGATAAGCAAATCAATTTAGAATCTAAAATACTTGTGCACAGGATCAGTGCACTAGAATGTATATGAGCACATATAATCTCCAAGCCAGGTTGTTTTGTGGTCAAATAAAAGTGGTTTTATTTGTTGACAGTGCCTGAATGGACATTTTACTGAAGCATTATTATAAATTACTTCTTTTGAAAAAACAAGACCTCAATGGAAAAAGCAGTCCTTGTTAAAGGGAGATGCCTACATTTAATATAACTTTGACCTACAATATTTTACCTTATTCATATTTAAGAAGCAAAATCTAGGCTTCACTCAGGCCAGTGAAAAAATTGCCTTCATACCTCAGCACAGTAAGGATTTTAAGTCAGCAGTTGTCTATAAATTCCTGTATTATATCAAAAGAAATGGATTTACTCTGTAATCACCACTATAAAAATGTCAATATACCATTTGCTAAATATATAGAGTGGTAGTCACTTGATCTGGATTTAGCTATCTAAAAGACAGCTACCAAATACACTCTAGCTGTCTGTGACTCCTCATATGACCAATGGTGAAAGTTCAGGCATGGAGTAAGATTCTCCCTCTTCTGTGTTAGGTGGCTAGAATATCTGCAATGAACATTTGCAGGTGCTATTTGTTTCCCATTCCTTATGGAAGATGCCTAGAAAATATGCTTATAACTACTTGACTAATATTTGTTTATTTAGACTGAAGTGTGATTAATGTCACACACAAAACTTCATCTTGAGACAGTAATGCTTCTTTATTCCTCATGCCATCCTACAAAGTAACCTTCCTGATTTCTACAGACCTAACTGTTCATAAACAAGCTGACTGCCTTTATTCTTGTACCAATTTTGGCTTTTATTCAGAACTGTTACTCTCCTTTCCAGGGGCTACCCCATATCATATATTTACAAGCACAACCACTTTGTTATCTCCAGTTTTATCACTGCCACTTTTACATCTCCCCTTGTACCCCAGGCTCTTCCTTGGCTTTCTCTTAGGTTGAGCCTTTATCTGATCCATTGTTATCGAGTATCACTTCTTTTAGACCAGAATTTTGCAGTCTTCCAGACTCACTGCACTGTGGAAGCAATGCTTTCTGGTTTTACCTTCTTAGGTGTATTTCCCAGGGATATTCTTTCTGCCTTCAACTTCTATTTCTCCCTTTTATTATCAGACTTCCAGTCATGATAAATCTTCCACTTTGTTTCTACTGCTATCATAATAGTGTTATTAATCTGTTACTGTTATAATAGTAGCAGATTAAAAATATGTCATATGTCAGTTGTAACAAATAAAAATTTTGCACACAAAGGTTTTGTTGCATTTTCTTTGTATTTTTTTTCTATTTTTTTTCTTTGTTAGTTTTTGCATTTTCTTCACTTTGACAATGAAGATCACTGGTATGAGCCTTCATGCAATAGAATTTGACAATTTTTTCTTCTCATTTGTCAAACTTTTGGGAGAATGGGAAGAAAAATTATGGGAAAATGATTTTTCACTCTTCAAATAAATGAGGGGCTGCCTGCCCACAAGCACTGACAAACCTGACACATAAGGAGGCAGCTTTCCATGCTTCAATGGAAACATGGAAAAATGTATCCATCCTCCTCATGCAGACCTTCCTATGAGGATGAATGACACTTAAAATTTTCCCTTTGATCCTTTTGGACGTGCCTTTAGAAAATGTGCCATATTCCCAGCCTGTTTCCCTCCCCTCTCCTGACTATGGCACAGGCTGGAGAAGCTACTTGAGAAGTGTCTGGACTTTGCTTCTGGAGCCAGTTCAGCCTTTCTTTCTGTAGGGTCAGGTTCCATCCCAGAGGAGCCTGCTTAAAACTTCACAGCATAACTCTGTTGCCACACAAGATGTGGCCATCCTGTGCCTTCACTGGTCCTGCCATGAGAAATGTCAGGGAAGAATTAGAGCAGAAGACCTTTGGGAGCTGGCTTGCTTGTCCTTCTACTTGTGGGGAAGCAGGAAAAATTGGGATAGTGGGGATGCTTTTGGGGTGAGCTGTACCCATGTGCACCAACCAACGGTTCAACAGGATTTGCAGAGCTTTTCAATTCCAAAAATAGATAAAAGGTTGTCAGGACTTAGGCTTTCTGTGTGCATGAGAACCAGCACGAGTACAGGTCCATAAAAATATTTTCCTTTCCCTATACCAAGTAGCAGCTTTGTAGTTGATTGATCACTTTTTTTTTTAATGCTACATGTTTCTACTGGCACAGTTAAATACACATGAAAGCATTCATAATATGATGATAATTCAGCCTTGAAAGTGGCTAATGGCTTATGCAGACTTCAAGATTATTGAGAATGCTCTACTTCTTCCTATGAAATTTCTTCATCCTGAGAGATTTCCAAGTAACACTAATATGGGGCAGTGACTTCATAAAAATGGAAAGGCAAATCATTCCTGTTTCATCCTCTCCATGGAAGGAAGCAGTAAAATATGAATTATTGATAGTGAAAAAATATCTTTTTTTTTTCTTTTTGTGTATATCATTCAAAGGTTTATCCTAATTTCCTCAACTGTTCTTGCATTTTTTGAATTTACAGCATAACTTGGGGCACTTTCTTAATAAACCCCATTTGTCTAAATATATGCAATGTAGTAATTCTATGACTACACTGTTAGAAGAGAAACAGTATTATTCTGGTTTGAACTCAATTTGTATCTGTTCTAGGTACTGCATTGTTCCTTATCTCTACACTCTGCTATAACCTGCTGACATTATATCAGCAATGTTTGTTTAAAAAAATATGTGTTTGACTAAAACCTAATAGGTTAAAAACCCCAACATTTTCAACTCCTGATGGACAACTTGAGACAGAGGCCACAGTCACTAGAAGAAATTAAAAGGATATATTACTGATTATATTAAGGAACAAATCTCCATTTGCTAATTTCTAATTCTGGGTTGGGTGTGCCACTAATTGTAATTACTAATGCAACAAAGAGGCTTTCCACATCTTCCTATATCTGCAAATCTGGATGAATATATTTCATCCTCTGGCCATCACTACTATTTTCATCACCAAGATGACAGAAACATAGCTCAAATTATCCTCTGCTGGTGGGAGATGTTCTGGCTACATTGGCACCACCTTCACATTTGCCACAAGGAGGACATTTTTGCTATTCCATAAGGAATTAGAATCTGTGCTTCCCAAGAAAGACACATACTTATAGGCTGGGAACTACTGTTAGTGAGGCCACACAATAATATTATTAATAAAAAAAAAAGAACCCCCAGCCCCCCAAGCTGACATTAATGAGGTTGAATATATATATTACTGCTATTAAAGGTAGCTGGTTCCAGGGTTATCCTGAAATAATCTGCTGTCTTCTCCTGCTCCTTAATCAGGTCTCCTAGTGCTGTTTTAATTAGAGAGCAATGCTATTAAGCCCAGAATAATGAAACCAAATAATTCAGTAATTGTAGAAGAATGACAGGTTTATCTGCATTCCTTCTTTAACTTCTACTTCAGAAATATTCTCAACATTCAAGCTGCCATGTTGTATTAGTATTTTGTATTGGTATTCTCATTTCATTTCTTGTGCATATCCTGAAAATGGTAATTTTAAAGAAAATAAAAAAATAAAGCCAACTTTTTGAAATTAACACTTCTTGCAACTCTAATATTTAAAAACTAAAAATGAGACTGAAAAGAGAAAGAAAGGTGAAGGAACAGAAGGATAACAGAGAAACATTTTCAAGTGGAATTGTCTGTTTTCCAAGCAAAATAAAAATGAGAGTGAAGTAAAAAATTACTGATGAAAACTTTTTCCATCCTGTCTTCTAGTTGTTACCTGTCATTTTTTATACATGTTTCAGTGATGTAAACAGCTATAGCTGTTTCTTCCCTGTTTAATGACTATACAAAACATAAAGCCTCCATTTGCTGCCTTTTAAGGCTTGATTATAAGTTATTCTAAGGGTTTGCAATTTTCAGGAATACTCCTAATTACTATCTGTCCATGTGTATTAACAAGAAATGAGGTGGATGTACTTTAAGAGGAAACATCTCCATGAATTCAAATAACTATACAAATTAGGACAGCTAAAGAAAGCAGACTTTTAAACTTTTTAGCTGTTATCCATTTTTAAATGGAAGTCCAAGAACAATAATCTTATGCTAGAGCATTATATCATAACTTGTGTATCTGCCACTCTCAAGATTTTTATAAAAGTTACACAGTACCTCTTAAGAGAATTGTTCCCACACTGCTTGGAGGAAACAGCAAAGCATAGCCTGAACAATTCACCCAAGAAGAATGTTATTGAGCAGTACATTTTAAAAGAACCAGACATTTAAAACACACCTGTGCTGGCCTTGGGAAACAGCTCATGAGAAACTGCAGTTTTGCTAGCAGCTAAAGTGCTTTCTCCAAAGACATGATTTAATGGGAAGTCTGAGCTGTTCTCACAGGGGCTCCTGCTTCACTTGGGTTTGACTCTTTGGAAAGTGAAGATTCATGGGCTTGTACCTACCTCTGTGTAAATCAGGACTATCTCCTTTGAAGTCAGCAGATGTAAAAATCTGGGTGAATAAAGGAGGATCAAGGCCCGGGGCTGTCATCCCTGCCCTGCTGCTTTTATTTAGGTTAGGATTTCAAATATGTAATTGCAATATTATTTTTCCTGTCATTTGGGAATGTGGGTAGAGGCTGAGCTGGAACAAAAGGATGAATAGGTGCAGGCTTGTTTGCAGAGCTGCATGCAGCATGGTGCCAAGGCAGGTAGTGGTGGCAGGTTTTCAGCTGCCCTGAGTGATCTCTCTCAGCACTGCTCCAGAACTCCCTCTTTTGCTACTCCATTCCTCTCTCAGGCAGCAGTAATAATGCCACTGTTGATCACACTGTAGTAGAAGACTTAATGACTTCCTAATATATTGTTGCACTTCTAAACAAGAACTGCCTCAACACTGGTGGTTTTCAGGCCCATATCTTTCCTACATCACCATGTGCAATATATGTGTCCCTCACCTTTAACTGGTATTGTGATTTGTACTAGAGTTCCTCACTCAGAGCAAGATGAATTCCACCTGGGGAAGTTACATACTTGGTCAGTGGTGTAAGCACTAGTCCTCACGTTGGAGGTGATGTTGCAAAGGTTATGATTGCAGCTGATGTGTTCAGCGACCTGCCAGAGGCAGATCATATGGCAGGGCTTGCTAAAATAAGTAACAGGATGAATGATTGTATTATTTACAGTCTCATTAACTGGGTCTGCACTTGAATCAGAAAACCAATTAAAAAAATTAAAGAAACAGAATATTCCACTCAAAAAGTGGAGCTAATGCAAAAGCCTACCTCAGAAGAAAACACTTGCACCTGCACAGTTCAACTCCCTCATGAATGACAAATCAGTCTGTTCTGGCACAGAGATTTGATTTATGTACACAGATGCCCTAAACCTCAGAGCCCAAACCAAGAGTCTCTCCCACACTGAAGGCATTGTTAACATCATTGCTCTTTAATCTCTTAAATTTTTATATGAAAATGAAGCACTAAATCAAAGGTTAAAATGTAAAGAGGGTTTCTTTCATTTTAGAAAGCATATTAAATATAAATAGCTCAGAATAATCTAGAACAAACACCATCAACACTTAGAAGTGAGCAGGACTTTCCTCAGTGTGGTGAAGACAAAAATATCGTGCTCATTTCTATATGGGCAACCAACTCAGTAACACAGGAAAATACTGCATTTTACATCACTCTGTCTCAAGTATGTCTCTATGAGAAAGATCAGCATGTGAAAATACATCAGAAATGGTGTTACAATAAAGCTTCTAGCATGTCACTCCATAAGAAACTTGTGCACATTTTTGTTTGTCACCAGCTCCCCAAAGCTGCCCCACTGAAGGCCTTCAGGCCAGGTGTGCCCTGGGCAGTTCCTGAGGTACTGGTGTGTTCTTCCTGTGTGGGTCCAGCACTTCTTCACTCCTAAACCACAAATTAAAACAGCATTTCCCACTCAAATGAATACCCTCAGTCTTGGTGACACAGATGAGAGCCACTAGCAATCCTCACTTTGTTTTGGTGCATGGGCTTATCTAAAAATCGTGCTGCTGCAACTAAAAGCAAAATCTGCTAACTACTAGACATCTGCTTTATGAGGATAATTAAAAAAAATATTTACTGTGTTATTAAATAATATTTTAACGGAATCTCCTGCAGTCCTTCATGGTGCTGTAAATGCTGGCCATCTCAAAATGAACTGGTTAATGAGCTGACATTTTAATTTGTGCTCTCAATAGTGTCCTGTTGCGTTTTCAAACATGTAAAGAAAATAGTGTTTGCAATTAAGACACAGGACTGAAACAGATCATGCACACTGCTGTTTAGTGACCTAGTACTGCTAAAATAATGTGTGTTTTCACCTGTACTTGCAGATTTCCTGGTTTTAACAGTGTACCCAGACCTGAGAGACTTTTATGCTTCCTACCCTTGGGACCTTCTGCTCATTGGGAGTCTCTTTGCTGAGCAATTGAAAAATGGGATACCCACATCTGACAAAGAATAAACTAATGGCAGAGAAAGCAGCAACTTTATTTCTCTCTGAAAGTCAACAATGGGAAAATACAGTAGGCTGGAGACAGTCTACTAAATAATTTATGGCATACAGCCCATTCCAGAATGATTTTTTTCTCTACTAAATGTGCATTAACACATGAAAGTCAAACGCATGGAAAATCTTATCTGGTCTTGGAGAAAAACAGTCCCCCACCTTTCCATTACCTCAAGCTCAACCCTGAGCTGCTACTATCTTCTAAAGAGATTGTGTTATTGTTTGCTCTAATTCTGCTGAACCCAAATTGGGTTTTAAGTACACTTTTGAAACAATCATTATACCAACACAGGCTTTATCTACCACATTCATTGCTTGCATCTCAGCAGATTATTCCTCAAAACTCTGCATTTGTTAAACACAGCATTATACAATGTTACCTCATTCCTAGTCAGAAAACTTTCAATAAAAGGGGAAAAATCCTCATCTAAGACCGCAAGCTACATTAAAGTACCACATTTTATTTTTATACAAGGATTACTTGTATTCCCAGATTTCAATTCATTACTATGGACCATGCAAAATGCCACAGACCACAGAAGCTACATTTTCAAATGGAAGCTTTTATTGATTAATCAGGCATTCAATCAAGTATTGTAAAATAAACAGATTTTGTTTGTTAAAAAATGTCCAGAAGAATACTGTTCATAGCAAACTTGCTTCCTCATTGTCATACAGAATACGAAACTGTTCAAGAAACAAGCAAAAAAGGAACACCTGACTAACTGCTGTCACTTTGCATGTGTATATACATATGTATGCGTATGCACAAATTACACACTGTATTTGTGCTTCTGCTGGTGTGTGTATACCCATACATATGTGTACATATATACACAAACATATATGCACAAAGAGTACTGACTGAGTTAATAGGACATTGGAGAAATGTAGCTTAGCTCCAAATGAAGTATTCTGTGTTAAAATGAAGATGATACAGCAAGGTCTGGACAGAACAGACCATCCTTTTTCCACTGGCCAAACCCACGATCTGTCTTTAGACTCATGCTCTATCTTTACAATGAAATACATGAAATCATTTGGGACCTCTCCAAATTCGTGGTGTTGGTTCCATCCAGCTCAATCTCTGACAACATTGTATAATCAAACACTGAACAGTGTTTTCAGTTTCATCCACTACTGAAATCAGCTTCTAGATTTAATATTTCTGGCAAAAGAGAAGATACACAGCCTTGCTACATGTACTTTGGTAATTCACTATTTCCTTTCAGGCAGAAATTTGGCAATAACCCTGGATTAAAGTCCTTCCTTCATGTATTCTTTTATGACTGCTGTGCATAAGACATCTTCTGTCAACTCATTTTCAAAATTTTCACACCATCTCAGCTACCTCCCAAACATCCCAGGCCAGATCATCTGGGCATTGTATATCAGATTTTATCAGTAATATTGTACTCAATTTAAAATTTAATGCTTGGGGAGTGATTCAAGTTTTTCTTTTTGAGGATATACATTTCTTGACTATTAATGTCACTATGATAAACACTGAGGTTCACTATATGTACACACTTTGCCTTTTTATGTCTACTTGGGAAAGATCAGTGGCTCCTACCTGTGAACTATGGGATGCTGCCCAGCTGAAAGCCATGGTATCAGCAATGTACTGCAAGATTGTTCTCCATTTAATTCAGTGGTTAACAGGGCATGTAAAGGGAAATCAAGGAAACATGGAAAGGCATTTATTTTCTATTAAAAACCCTCAACCCAACAAATGGGTATGTACATATTCTCCTCATCTTATTCATAAATTTTTTATATAATTCTAAGGCAAATTGTAGTAGAGCTTTGTACCTGGAGAATCAGTATTTAAAAAAATCTGAAGCTGAGCTTGGGACCATTTTATTTTGGACCCATTAGTGAAAAAAGTGCATTAAGGAATCTTTTTCAGAAGACACCTAAAGCATGGTTATAAATTACTGAGCAAATCTTTAAAGCTGATAGTCAATTAATCTTTTCTCTACACAGGCAGATTTTCACCACTTGCATAGTGGTGAAGAACAAAAACACTGTAGGAAAACCATTCTTTTAAAGTTGTCATACACCTCATGCATCTCCCAAAATGATCATTTATACATAAGCATTGCAGAAATTACAAAAAACTTCTATCTGTAAAGGGAAAGACAAAAAATGCACCTGATTCAGCTCTGAAATAAAGTACATACAACCTCTATTGCCTTCACTGGAGCTCTTCTACCAACACCAGGATGAACATGGGGTCTCCCCATGCAGATTTCTACTGCTGCTGTGAGCTCACTCTTTACTTTTCATTCACAACGTGAACTGTGCTTTCCCAAACAACCTAGGACAATGATAACCGTGAGCAAACTCCAGCTGCAGCGTTTCGGTGTTTACAGCACATGTAAAACAGATTTCCTTGCTTTGTTATAGACACTGCACAGTGTATGACAATGAAACATTTGTATTTAATTTAAAAGCAACGGTAAAGCGGCGCATGTCTCACTTCTGAGTTGTTGGCTGGGCTGGCTATGTTGAACCTTGTAAAATCAGCAATAAGCATTCACATGTCTACCATCAGAACTGTGACATCTTCTATTACAATCAATCCTTAAACGATGCCGTGCTTTATCAAATTAGTCTACAGTCAGACCTTGGCTTGGCTGTTCTCCTCCAGTGTTGCTGATTCTCAGAGATGGTATCGGTCTCCCACATCCTCAGTGATCCTATAATGTTTCCCAAAGACGAAAGCGAAGCACTGGTAGATGGGAATATTGCCATCAATAAAATAAATCACCAGATGATTTATCCACTCACATTTCTAGGAGATATTCCACATGTTTTTTATGAACTGAGAGAGCACTGCCCTGTGAACAGAAGTAAATTAAGCTTTATTCTTTTGCTGTGTTGGCGAGCTCCACTTCCTCTCTTGCTTGTTTTTGTTCTTTTGGTCTGCACACTCCCACGTGCAAAGTAGAAATTGGGAGATCTCGCACTCAACAAGGCTGGTAATGAGACCACTAAGGTTGGTAAAACCTGCAGTATACTGACTTGTCCACTATGCAGTTTTCATCCTTCCAATTTCCTCCTATTATCCACTGTAAAATAAAATTATGCAAAAGGCTGATGAAACTTTAATTAACAGGATCAATGTGCAAACACACCCTCTATCCCTCCCAAAACAAGAAGAAGTTGTTTCCCAGGTGTCCATACTAGGCTTTCATTTTTCTCTTTTTTTTTCTATTTTTATAAATAATTTATAAATCTTCCTGTAAGAGATGAAATAGAAAACCAACCGAAAAAAAACAACTGAAAAAAAAAAAAAAGTTCTAAGAAATCATTAAAGCCACTTCTTGTCCTTCAGTACAAAACACACAGAAAGTGAGATTCTCTCCTTGTCAGTTTTGCCCAGATTTGGCAGCACTGCCTGGGGTGCCACATGGGTCCACCAGCTCCAGGTGAGCTCCTGCTGGCAGCTGCCCCGGGAAGATGTGTCGCCCTACCTTTTGGCTTCTAGCAGTCACGCGAGCTGCTCGGAGGAGTCTAGGTGGTCAGGGATAGGCAAGCCAGTTATAATGGTCAAGCATTTATTCCACACTGTGAACGTGGGGCACACTGGCTGGCCAAATGTAATGTCAAAAGTGTAAAGGTGTAGGGAGTTCAAAGCATCATAAAAGGCAAGGGAGCCGTTGTCGTAGTCCAGCAAAATGCCGACCCGCCGCAGGTGAGGCGCGGGCTCGATGGGGATTTCTTTGCTGTTGTGCCGCACCACCCACGTGTTATTGCAGCGGCAGAGCACCCAGGAGGCAGAATTCTTCCCAATCCACTCGTGCTTCGGTGCTGACTTGTAGGAAATACCAATAGCATACCTGCAAAGCAAAAGAACGTCTCAAGGAAACGAATGCTTCCTGCCATTTTGTCTCTCAGTGAAGTCAAATGTTAGCCCAGAGGACTTGCTGGAATGCCCCAGCCTCTTACTGCTGTGAGTTAAGCTCTAATTAAATGACGTTTCACCACAACATCTGCACAGGTTAATTAATGCTTTTCCCTGTCTCTCTTTTGGCTCTGAGAGGCCAGGGAAAGTAATCATATTATTTCTAGTTTGGCATCTATGGCAATTTTTTTGAAGGTTGCTTCTTGTATTGAAAAGGAAGATTGTTGAATACTCAGCAACTCAGAGTTTAAATCACTGAACCTCAAATTTCCATTTCCAACAGATGAATACAGAGGAATTCATTGATTTTAAAATACACTGCTATCTGTCAGCTAATCTGATCTCTCCTTGCTCCTTTAATACATGGCCCTGAAGAAGGAATGCAAGACTACACATCAAAGGACACATTAACCCCCCCCCCCCTATTTTGCCATTTTCAAATATGTTTTGCCAGATGTTGATGTGGTTTTCAGATTCAAATGAGTATTTTTTGAGACTGGGTTTCAGGCCAAGTGAAGCAACTGTAGGTGAAGACATTTGCTCTGCAAACCATAATTTATGGCAAGATGTGCAGGGCAAAAGAATTGTGCAAATGTTCTCATTAATGGATACTGAAGAAAAATTCTTGATTTGTCATGTATAAGAGAAATGTAAAAGTTCTTCACGTTCTAGAGATACTGCAGTATTTGTTGGGCTTTCAACCAACACAGATTAATGTGCCATAAGGGTTTTTTCCCCATTCCTAAGCACTGGCACAGACAAACAGCATTTTACTTCTTTGAGACAGTGGATAATACCCGAAGACCCTACTGATTTTTCCATTCCATTAACTTTCATCATGATGTCTTTGAACACCAAAGGATAACATCTCTCCCATTGACTAAAGACACTCTGAAATACACCCCTGTATGACACAGAGGATCATTCAGAAGTGGAGTAAAGCCACTTCTGTTTCTTCTGTTTCCTTCCCCTTGCTTCATACCCTGGGGCACAGACCTACAGCTCTGCTGCTTCATGTCCCCGCCCCAAAAGCAAATCTGACCTCTGCTCCTGTTAAACTGGATCATCAAGTTGTCCTCAGTTTTATTTACTTTTTCATAATGAAGGACAGAAAATCTTTCACATTTAGTAGAGAAATGATCACATGTACAAAGATATCTCTCTGTATAAAGAAGGTGAAACTTTTTTTTGATCCCTCCAATTAAAAATTGTAGTGTATGTGGGTTCAAAAGAACAACCAACCCCAGCTGTGGAGTAAAAGTCCTATGAAAGCTGCTAAATACAAAGATGCATAATCTGACAGATTTATTTCCAGAGTTCAAAAATGCTGGAGATTGGGAAACTCATCTGACAAACTATTTGAAAATACATGCTTGGACTGCTCTTGTACTATTTCTGATGTCTCTGCTACCGGTCTCTGTCAGAGAAACTGTGCCAGCACCTGTGAGCTGTGAGCCAGAGATCCTTTCCACCTACACTTTCACATACATACCACGTACTGCCGCTTATAACCACCTCCCAGTAGTGCCGCCCGCTGTCGATGAACACGTTGCCAGCCACTCCGTAGCTCCCCTGGCTCGTGAATCGCTCTGGGGTGTGACTCTTTTTGGATGACGTTTCATCCCGTTCCACTGTCAAGTTATCGTGAGACACTTTCAGTTTTCTGTGAGCAGATTTGGGGTCCAGTTTAAACGGCTGACCTGGAGATGCAGAGACAAAGATGACCGAAGAATGGTTTGGATTTGATTTTGAAAAGGAGAGTGGATTAGCAAGCCTCTAAGAAGCCCACAAGATTACATAACCATATTAATTTCCTCGTCTCAAGTGTTCTTGAGAGAGACTAACCTATTCTCCTCCCTGCAATAGCTAGTTTGCATTGCATTGTCAGTTTACTGTCAACTTCATTGTGCACTAACTTCCCCATGTCGATAATCCCTGAAAAGAGCCCTGCATAATCATCATGTCCATTATCTCTGACCTAGAGGTAACCAGAATACTCTAATTCTTGCATGTAATTGAAACCAATATACATGCTAATAAAGGTCTGAGGGTTGCTTTTTTCACAGCATATTAGATTTAGAATAAATTGTGTTCTATTAATTCTCTGGGGATAAAGCTCCGTAATAACATCTTCATCATTCCTACAAAAAGTATGATTTCAAATCCCCCAAAATGATTTTGAAAATAAGAAGCACTAGGCTTGTCTCTTTGTTCACTGACAGCTTTATTTGTAACAAGCAAAGTCAACAGTTCAGGATTGCTTTGGAAGGATGCCCACGTGGTGCTGGATACTGTGCATTAAAAGGAAGGAAGTGAACTGTGACTTGGTCCAAATAATATGGTGCAATAACATTACTCAGGCTGTTGCTCTTGGCAAGCATCTTCGGCTGTAGCACAAGGTTTGTAGACAATAACAGGAAGCTTTTTGGTAAACCAAACCTTGCAGATATATAAAGCCCACCACAATTCTGACAGCCTTGCTCATTGTGTCAGACAGCAGAACGATCATTTACCTCCACCAAGAGACAGCTAGAAAAGTACAACTCCACAAGTGGTCCAGCAAAGCACTTTTCCCTTCTTACTGTCTTTCATATCAAGGGCAAAACCAGAAGATTTGATGACATGTACAGAAAATGTAAACTAGATCTCTCATGAAGTCTGTGTGAGGCATTGGCACATGTGCTTAAAAATAAAATGTAGACTGTTCAGGGTTATCTACTTTTGCAATGTGCATTTAGGTATATATTACAACCAAATATAGAATAAACCCATTAGAAAGTATTTGAGGACTATTTCTTACTGCCTGACAGCGGTAACATAACCTCCTGCCTGCCTTTCTGACTCTTTAATAGCCTTTGTGTGCTGGAGCAGTATCTGAAGGATGTCTCTCTGTACTGAATTGTGTCTGGTCACATCACACAGTTTAATAGCAAAGAGGAGGAAATCAGAAATGTGTACAAGCTATTCTCTTCAGACTCCTTCTTGCACCATTCACTATCTCCCCTCTTCAAGCACCCTCCCCTACAATAAGCAGGTTTCAGAGGATGCACAAATCCCAGCGTTTCCTTTCCAGCCCTCAGAGCTGCCCATGATGACGACATGACTGAGGGATTAGCTGGGACAAGAGGAAAAAGCAGCTGAAGACTAGTCTTAAAATTGCTCTTCTACATCTGCTAATAATTTGAGTAACCATTGTTTTTTTGAAGTGGGATTTCTGACTACTCTATCACCTTGCTGAACTCCATAAAAAATGAGGGGGTTGAAGCTAAGAAGTTTTCCAATGTCCTAAAAAAGAGATAATTTTGGAGGATAAAATTAGACTAGCAATTATCTTACGAACACTACACAAAAATAAAATGTTTTACTGCAAACATAAGAAAAGTTTCTGCTTTGTACAGGAGAAAGAATAGAGAGGATATTAAAACTAAACCACAAAAGAGTATTTTCAACCATTTCACATGTGATGTCTTGGTTCCTATGTGATATTTCCAGCTACCAAACCACAGATGTATCTCTCAAAAAACCCTAACGTATTTTCTGCACTACTGAAGAGTCGGGCAATCTTGAATTATGTTAAGTAAGTGGCTCTCATTTTGGAAAGCACTTGAGAAAAGTTAAACTCCTCTATCCTCTTGTACCTTCCAAAGATCAGACCTAAAAAGGAAGGCCAGCAAGGAGCAGACTCCGTGCGCCCTGATCTCGTGCTACTCACTGTTTGTCTTGAGCTTTCCGGGCTCGCTGCTGCGGCTGCCGGCCTGGTTGATGGCCTTGACGATGAAGATGTACTTCGTGCCGCTCTGTAAGCCGTGCACCGTGTAGTGGTTCTGCTTGATGTTGGGAACAATCATCCAGCTGTCGGCTGAGTTGCATAAACCTGCGATTTCCAACAGAGCGCAACGCTAAACGCTTTGTAACAGAGGCACATTTAGAGCGTTCCCAGGCACCCGGCGACCAAAATGAACTTTGCTTCTGTACCTTTTAAAGTGTTGTTACATTTACTGAGCCACTGCTTACAGACACTAACTCATTTTATCAACCCCCAGCCAAGGTACCTTTTAAGTTCTTGCTATGTGAAGTGAACCATAAAAAGTGGGCATTTAAGAAATGGCTCAGTGGAGACACTAGCAGTCTGAGATTTTTCATATCCCAGCACAAGGCATTCTTTATTGCTTAAGAACTGGAGGATTATGGAGATCCCATCAATCTACTGTTTGGATTAATGAACTCAGTTTAAACCTCAGAAAACGAATGTAAGCAGTAAAGCCAGGAGGGCTGGGGAGGCACCTTTGCTGACAGTCCCCAGGTATGCATTCTTCAGAACCTGAAGCAAATCATGGGAGGCCAAACAGGGTAGAGCACGGACTTCAGGGAAACCTTTGGCTCTTGCACTTCAGACTTTGCCAGAAAGTAATCTAAGCCAGTAAATTAAATGGATGCAACTTTTTGATTTATGTCCTCATGCTGAGATGCCAGCTGGGAGAGAGATGGAAAATTCTCCATTTATAAACCTTTTTGGTTTATATTTGGTTCACATTTGATGCCTACCACAGAAGTATAATATGCAGGAAGTAAGTAAAATAAGGGAGTACCAATATCATAAGCAAAACAGGAAAATATTAAAATGAACTTATTAATCTACATAAGTTTTCCCTACTGTGATATAACTGCAATGGCAATCAATCACCCATACATACAGTTCCATCACTGTATATTTGGAACAGCTCCTGGTCTAATGGATTCCGCAGCCTCTTATTGTAGATGTTTACATAAATAAAAAGTTTCACATTTATGAAGAGTACATCTATTCACAACATTTTTTATGGTTATGCAGCCAGAAATAGATGCAAGTGGAAGTGTATACATATGTGCACACATGTAAGGCTAGAAAACTTAACAGAGAAAGGCTTGACTGGATTAGGAACTGGGCAGACTTTTGGCCTCTGTCTTTACTGGGCAGAGAACACATTATATAAAAGCTGTTGTTATTTACAGTCAGCTTTCAGCTTTTAACTAATGTTCTGCCAGCAAATGAGTCATGAAGAGAATCTTTTAGAACTCAGTAGTAATTCAGCTCTGCATATCAGACAATATGAAAACTTTGCGTAAAATAAAATTTAAAGGCTACTGGTTACAAAACCTTAAAGAAATGGATCTGTGATACAGGTTTGCAGATTCATAGACAATAGATGGTCATACTGTGAGATTCCTTCCTAATTTGATATGTGCTTTTCATAAAAAAAGATAATTAGAAACAGAATTTAAATTCCAAATTTCAATCTAAGTATTATGAAGTTAGTGTCACAAAACTCTCTTGCATTAAAAAGCATTTTTGAGAGGCAGGTAGAACAGAGATTCATCCTGCTGTGTAAATGGGTAACTGTGCCACAATTTCAGGTTGGATTCATACCATCTTGCCACCTAATGAAGAGCTACAATGCCCAACCCATTTTTCTGAACTCTGAGGAGAGGCAGAAATCAGTGAGTAGTTTCTCTCACTTCCCCAGGTGTGAAGATCCTACCAACCACAAAAACCACAGAGGAAGCCTACCTAGGTGAGGTGAGATCTCTAATTTCAGGCATCTAAAATGGCACGAGATGAGTCACTAATCTATAGATTATATATATAAATATAATATATACACACATACATATACAATTACATAGGACAATTATCTACCTTTCTCATGAAGAAAAAGACCCCCACATTATATCCCACAGTAACCCCAGCTGGACCCAGAACTTGTCGTGAACTGCTTAAAGCAACGTATGTTCACATCTTCTTTCACTGAGCCGTACACTCCAAATTATATTTATTTTTTTTAGGCTGTGTGTGAATGGGTTTTGAATGAGGAAGAAAGAAAATAAAGGAAGCAGCTTCCTGATATAAAATATTTCACTGACTATGCAGAGGAAATCTCATCTTTTCCCAATTTGCCACAGATATTAAACGTGCACTGCTGTGCCTGAACTACCACATTGATTTTGCATTGAGACCATCCCTTACTGGACTCATAGGTGCTATAGCAAAATAAGTTATAGTATGCTAAAATGAAACAAAACGAAGCACTGGATTTAAAGGGAATTCAATATGATCAAGGAATCCTTAACTAAGATGCCTCTGATGAGATACCAAATAACATATGACAATAAGTGGGATAGATACAGACAGGGGTCCTAAGAAGTGTCTTGTCCACAACCACACTTTGAAAGCAGTGTTCTGTGGTATGTACAAGCCATATATAAACTGACCATTATGCAGACACAGAAATGCCCAGAGTTTTGCTAACTCATCTAGAAACTAGTTTTGTATCATTCACTACAACTCTCTAATGGGCACATTTTTAAGACTTGCATTACATTTTTTATGATACCCTCCGGAGGCTGATTGCTCCTTAACAAAGTAAAAATTTGGATCCAAATAAATATATAAAGGGCACTAAAGGTACTGCTGCATTGCTGTGAGTCTCCTCCCGAGTTCCTCCCCTCTCCTGGTTATGTGAATTTATACATATGCAGTAATTCCTAAAGGCCTGACCTACCCTAAAATCTCTGCACAGTCAATAGAGAGTCAGAGACCTCCTGTTTGACCTGACTCATGTTCTAGAGGAAGCTCTATCCCCTTTGATCACAAAATACATCTTAGGTTTCTTTTCCTTGTCCTTCCCCTCTTAGGCATCCAGTCCCATACTGGATGTGCAGTGACTGACTCAGTTACTTTGCTCGACAAACCTCATTGTCTTAACAAGCTCAGCCCTTGCCTGTGCACCAAGGGGATATGTTCTTGTGCTTTCTGACTGTAAGCTCTTTGATACCAGGCTGTAAATTGTACTTTGATTCAAAAAGCTGGGAATGAAATATTGATGATGCCAAGGTACAAGTCCAAACTCCTTCAAAAGGGAGAATAGTTAGTGGCAGCCAAGTTAAGCTTTCACGTATGAAAGAATAATTTGTCACTGCATCAAAGGAATTTATCTCCAGTTATGCCCTGTCAGAACAGCCTTTCTTCTCTGAATACAAAAGAATATGATTAAGGAAGTTCAGGGAAATGAACAAGCAGCCTGGTCACACTGGCATCCGGGGGTAGTGTTTGCCCTCTCAGCTCCCTGCCGGTGGCAGCAGGTGAAGTGGAAAAGTACACATCTCCTTACTGGTGCAGCAGCAGGAGCCAAGGGTCTCCTATTGTACCCTCTCCTAATCCAGGCTACATTCAGGGTTCTTTCAAAAACCCAGGGCTTTTTACAGGGTTATGCAGATGGTAAAACAATGTATTTTAAAACTGTAGCCTACAAAAATGTAGAGAATTTAAATTACATCCTGGAATGGTGCAGTGAGCACAGTGATGTCCGTACAGGATGTGTGAGATTTCAAAACAAGTTTCTCAGAGTCTGGAGGTAATAATTTGTAAAGCTATTTCCCTGGTGTTGGCTGTTGATGCACTTTAAAAAACAGATGGGAAAAATCCCAAGGTGTAAATCCTCCTAAAATTTACACTGATAGATTTTATAAAAATATATTTTCTTGAAAACTGGAAAAGGAGCACAAAAGTCATGGGAAGGTTATTGAATCTCTTGAGTATTATAATTATTGTAAAATGCTTTATTTAAATAAATTATTACCAATTCAAATTGGTAGAGCAAATAAGGTAGGTGAAAGTAAAAGAAAGCTCTCCACCCCCACTCTTCATACCCATCTGAAAAAAAAGAATAATATATGCAGGATTTCTGCAAAACATATTGATTTTTTTTAAGAGATACACTCCTTTTATACTCTTAAAGAGGCAGAAGTTTCCCTGGTTTTATCCCAAATTTGCTTTTTGGCATTAAAAATTCTTACTAAAATCTTCAATAGAAATCTGAAGAATGTAAGGAACCTATTTTTATAGTAAAACTTCCAGAAAGAGACAAAGGCTAAAATATTAAAAAATTAATTGGTGAATCATAAATTGACTGTTTTTCATGGAATCTTGGGCTCCTAATTGTCTTATATCCTCCTAAAAATTTTATCCTCTCTCAAAGCAAGAGAAGTCCTGTAACAGTGAAAATGTTCTGACAGTAGTACACTGTATCCTTGACAGAGTGATTTTTTAGAAATTAGACTGTATAACTAATTAATCCTGATATTTTTTACCAGGTAAGAGAAATGATTTACTGCTCTTTTCCAAGAAGGGAGAGATGTATTTTTCCTGAAAAATCTTGTATCAAAGCTAGAGAAAAATCTGAATCATCCTGAAACACACTGTAACAAATCCATGATGTTTAAAAGGGCATACTCAATGAATACTTGAAAATCTATTGAAATGGGATAATGAAATTATAATTCATGTTAGTTAGCTAGTGACAAAGTAATTTTAAAAGCTTTTACCATATTCAGATTGCAGGTGATTAGCTGCCTCTCAGAAATGCAAATGTACAAATGGTATAACTCTGAGAACAACTGCTTTAGTAAAAGCCTACTTAATCTAAAGTTCTGTATTGCTCTTATGCACAGAATGGGTCTGCCAAGCATTCAATAGCCAAGAAGTTTGGCCACATTTGGAAATAATCTTTCCTGTATGAAATAGGATTCAAATGAAATACTCTATTTGGACCTTGGCCATCAAATGTTAACTTTCCAATTTTTCAGTTAATAAAAAAGAATATAGTTGATTATGTTGGATAGAAAATATACTAAAAAAACATAGTACTGCTTGTTTTTGTTACTGAATTCTTAGCAATCTCTGGATGATATATACCTCTGGTGGGGGAAATGTACTGTGAGTGGAAAGTGCAGTCAGGCTGGCTATGTGGTTTAAGAAACAGATTCCAAAATAACAGCCTCCATTAGCACGGTAGGTGGGTATGTATGCAAAGTGATTCCTATTGTCTCGGGGGAAAAAGCTTGTTGGTTTAGTGCAGTACTCAGGCTACTCCCTGGTGACTAATTCAGCTAAAAAAACACGGAACTGAAGTCAGTCTATGAGCCTGTTTACATTATCTGCTACATGCAACACACAATACCAATGGAAATTTTTGGGAGTGACAGAGAAATAAAAATACAGTTATGTGCAACAGCATGCATATGCCATAAATAGGAAGAAATGTGTGCTAACCCAAAGTCTGTTTCATTAAAACAGGATTTAAAGAAAAAACCAAAACACAAACCTATCTTCAGTTCATCAAAACATGAAGGCTGCATTGCAGCACCTGCTAATGCCACTCACAGTGACAGTAGCTCTCTGTGTTCAACTGCACTACCAAGGGACACTGATATTCTAAGGACAACCTTGGAAAGCCACTGGTAACAGGTGGGATGTCAAATCCTTCTGCAGGATCAAGAATATAATATAACAATGTGAATAAACATCCAAGCAGTGTTCTGAATAAAATGAGGATGGGATTGACAAGGCAGGAAGAAACTGTTTCAAGTTGTACCAGGGGAGGTTTAGATTGGATATTAGGAAAAATTTCTTCTGGAAAGGCTGATCAAGCATTGGAACAGACTGTCCAGGGAAGTGGTGGTGTCACCATTCCTGGAGGTATTCAGAAATCATGTGCATGTGACATTTAGGGCCATGTTTTTGTGGTGGATTTGGCAGTGTTAAGTTAATGGATGGACTCAATGATCACTTTCCAAAGTAAGTGGTCCTATGATTCTGTGATGTTAGTGGGCAAATCTCCAATACCAGTGTAACTTGGAATGAACTGGGAAAGTCTCACATTTTAGAAACCCAAGCAGATTTGTAGCATGTTGGCAAGGAGATCACCATTGGAGGTATGGATTCAAGTCTATATTAAATAATGAGATCTAAGAAAAAGCTTTACAATGTTTAGAAAGGCCTTGCACGTATACTTATATATACATGTATTTAATTTGGGTTAACATTATAGCTTTCAATTAAACCAGAACATTTGCATAAGAACTAGCAAAAAAAACCCAAAAACAACCAAACCACAAAACCCAAACCAAACCAAACCACAAAAAAACCACAAGAAAAGGCCACTCTTCCTTTTGTTTCTAATTTCATTTAGGTCTTCAGAGCATTTTGTAAACAAAGTTTCTTACAGTGTTAATTTGTTTTTTCTTCAAAGTTTTAATTACCTATTTTTGCAAAGCAATAATATGAAAGTTCAGACTGCATACTGAGCACTTCATGCTATGCTTGAAAATTATATTGCATCCCTTAAGTGGACTTATTGATACATGTTTTGCAGATCAAAGCTTTCACCTCCTCCTGGGAAACCTACAGTACAGCCTAAAATAGAAATACCTTGTTATTTATTCACTAGTAAGCAAGGAGTAAAATCCCCCATCCCAAGGGTGTGGAAATGGCACAGCTTTTGTTGCTGCCATGTTCACATATAATGCCAATAACTGACTTGCACAGCATAAAGCCATAGATAAAAATGGACTAGAAAATAAGCAACATGCTGGCTTATCATTAAGTCCTCTCTGCGTAGTGATTAATCAAGGGAAGGATTTCCTTTCTTTATCTACCTTGCTCCAATTTTTGCAAAATTTCTATAAGACTTTTTTATTTTCCATCTTCCTCAGATGCAGAAGCATGTGTTGAAATTTATTTGGTCTTTCCAGCAGCCTTAAATTTTGCAGTGTGTTCTTCAAAAGCAGGCTGTTAAGGGAAATACTAAATGAAGGTTTTGACAAACAGTCATCAAATTTTCAATAATCCATCTTCTTTTTTTAGTCAGTCTTGAACACTATACTACATTCACAGTATGCTACTTAAAAAAGATATTAAGATGACAGCAGATGAATCCTCAGATATCCTTTCAGATGGCTGGGAAAATAAACTCCTGCTTAGAGATGTAGAAGATGAGGTGCACAGTAACAGAGGAGTCAGTGGGAGAGTTTGGCTCTGTACTCAAACTTGGCATAGACCATACCATTTTTCCACTGACATAAAGCATGTAAACATGCCCACAGCACTGACTTTCATCAAAGTATCTCAACAAATTTTCTTCTTACAAACAAATTTTGCAAGAAGAAAAATATTTCTGCCCTATCTGACAATTAAGCCTATCTAGCTCAGTATACCCTGAGGGCAGGGTATTTGATGGTAGGCAAAGATGAGGGCATAGGAAGGTTTCAGGGAACAGGGAAAGAACACAGTGATCATTTCTCATCTTGCCCTCCCAGGCCTCAATAGCCTACAGCTCTGGGACTTCCATTGCCACTTCATTGTTCTCAGTGTATTTTTCTTGCACAATCTGTCCAGGCATCTCTTGAACTCAAAAGCACACTAAACCTCTGTGGCAATGAGTTCCTATCTAAATATGTGTTGACTTGAACAAACTCCACATTTTGACTGATTTGGCTCATTTCAGAATCCTTGTTTAATAAAACAAGTATGTGTCAGCTAGTGGTATTCCCATTAAATATACAGGGACCAAGAAGAAGTTGAATGACTTCTCCAAATTCATAGCCAATGATCCCCGTGATTGCAGAACTCTGAACCCAGAAGTGTTGACTTCCTGACCAAAGATTAGACATTTTTTTTTTTCTGTAAGGAGTAGTTATTTAACAGTAAAGTAATCCAAAAGTCTAATAAATAAATTCAGTCATTAAAGAAAGTCACAGATCCAAAACCTAGAGTGTACTCATAAAAAATATGCTATAATATAAAATATACAGCATTTGTTAATCTAATTTTAAGTAAAACCAAGTTACCATATAAATTGTTGTTCCAGTGATGTTTTCTGATTTAGCCTGTAGTTCACTGAAACCTATTCTTTATAACCTTGAAGACAATAAAAATCAGAGGGAAGGACTTAATCTGTACTTCAGATTAAGGTACAGATGCCAGGTTTATGTAAATGACAATGGGGCTGCAGTTCTAACTAATGACCAGTTCAACAGAGGCTCCCACGTGCACACTGCCTGGTTAATGCAGGGAATGGAACTGAGGTCTTTGAACTTCCTGCATCTGCAAAAAGGGACTTGGGGTGCAAGAGACAAGTCCTGCCATAACTTGTGATGGGTTTAGTCTTAGAAAGCTTCCAATACATGGCACTCCCAGAAAAAACACAAGAAATTCTAACTGAAGTAATTCTGAATTTTAAACGCTTTTAAAGTAATTATTGGTTTCAATTGAAAATTTTGGCTTTAAATCTGTCTAGAAAATATTTTTTCCTTTTGTTCTTGACATAGGAGTACGTTTATCTTTAAAGACACTTGGTTTACATAGAAACCATAAGGAAACAACAGCAAAGAGGAAGTTTATACTCACTGACAACGTTGGCCTGTCCAGTGAAGATGGTGTACTGCAGCTCGTAAGAGACCACACTGAACTCATCATCTGATGTCCAGTGCACAGTGATGGTATCATAGGAGGCTGTACAGAGCTCTTCTCGAATGGTGGGTGGGTTGGGAGCTGTGAGATACAACACAGGGGGCACAATCAGTGAAGCATTTCCCCCCTCCCCTGAGATTAGGGGTTGTAGTTGATGTACGAGTTTGTAGCGATATCATCCAACAGATTTTTCAATGACTTTTCACTAATTCCAGTATTAACTCTGATTATCAATTAACTGTCAGCAAGGAATTCTAAATATCAACATAACCACCTAGGAACTCCAGATTTTGAAAACTTTTTTGTACTAAAGTAGCTTTATTTTCAGATGCTGTATAACGAGTAATGTATCAATAGTAACATTAGAAGGATACAATGGTAAGTTACTTTTTCTAACATTGTTTTACTTTTTCTAACATTGTTCTGATCATTTCACCGAACTTCTCAAAATTTCATGGATGCATATCAAGAGGGAGGGTCAACACTTGACTTGAAAGCATTGATTGCCCAGCCTATCTTACCAAAGATTGCCATAAATTATATTGTGGTGGTGTATCCTTCCCAGGCTTGCTCTAGGCTGCACTGTGATCTGTCATTCATTAACAACAAGTCTTTAAAAAATATAATTTTGGGGAAGCTCCCAACACTCATATTTTCATGTGCAGTTTTCTCCTCTCTATCCTTTCAAATATAGATACATATAATTTCTGCTGTTGGGATGGGACAGACATATTTTTCAGCATTAAAAAAGAGTTCTTATCATAACATAATGGCTGTATGAATATTACAAGAAAATAGTCACCCAGGAGCCCTCTGTCTCTCTTTTTTTCCTAATCAAAAGGCAAGATCTCTGTGTAGCAAGATATAAAATCTTTTCCCATATAAACACGTGGGTTTGTTTTAAAGACCTATTTAAAGAAGTGAAACTTGAAGAAAATTACAGAGGTCTAAATTTTCTTTTTTGCAATCTTTAAAAAGCCAAACACCTAAATAACAAAGAAATGAGTCTCTCTTTGAAAGACTGATGGATCTTCCTGCATGCTTGTCTCAGTGGGAGCTTCATTCCAAATCATCTTCCCTACAAGCCACATCATGAAAAGAAAAATCACAAATCCCTGCGCTTAATAGTGTTTCTCCCAGCTGTCACAGAGTGAAGAAGGAGGGCACTGAAGCTGAAACAACCAAAATATGTCTGTATTAAAAAAAAGGAAGGCAACTCTGAATGTTTGTGGTTTAGTTTTGTTTTTGTTTCTGCCAGCTCTTTAACCTCTGATAGCCACAAATAGCCTCAAAAAAAGTCCCTCTGAAGGAGTTCCACCTTTACTTTTGCAACATCTTATTTTTATGAAACATCTATTTTATTTTCCATCAAGAATTTTTATAGATCATGTCTCTGGCTTACTGATGTATGTTTCCAAGGATTAAAGTGCAGATACATTTACAAGCAGCCTCTTTTAACCAAGGGGCATAAGGAAAAGTTCAAATATGTTTCATGATATGGGCATGATTTGTGATGCTCTAAATATCAAATCACAGAAGGCCACTGATGTCTTTTTTCTAACTTTTCAGAGAAACCCTTGGGACAGATGGGTATTAATGAAAATAAATACAAATAAACTCAAATAACAACAGCTATCTGGAAGAAGAATACAATAAAAATGTGGAAAAAAAAGTGCACAGTTTTCTGAAAAGATTAATGGTAATATTAGCTACATTCCTGATGTACTCTGTAGAACAATTACTGGCAGTCTTAAATTTTTTTTATTCCTAGCTTGGGCTTCCTTTCAATAATATTCCTGTCCTTCAAAGGCCAAACAAAAATTGGAACGAGTGTTAATTACAAATATACAAGTAGATCCATTTTTATTTGTCTGATGATGTTCAACTAAAGTTTTCTTCTGTCATCTCATGCATGTAACAAAGAAATATTTTATCTGAGAAATGTACTTGTTATTATTTCAACACAGAAAATAAATATTAATTTATGGAAAGCAAAAATTACTGAAGATTTAATTAACTGTAAACTGTATTTCAATGACACCTAGACATCTTCAACCTCTTTGAAAATGGCAGCTCTTCATATGCACACTTGGCCTTATAGCTGGAATTTACAGGATTCATGTAATGAAAATGAATGAAAGAGATTTGACCTAAGCAGGACATATTTTCCCTGGCTCTTGTGATTAACCCACACTCACCTGAGACTATACTGCATGAATTCAGCTCTTTGGCAGCATTCATTTCATAAACCACTCAGAATAAAACAAATACACCTGCTTCTCCCTACAGAAAGGCAGGGAAATCTACATTCAGATGCTTTGTTATGACAAAATAATGTAGCAGTCCAGCTGCCAAATTCATCATTCCACACACACATACTCCTTCAGAGAGTGTAAATTTGTAGTGCAATTAAAGAGATTGACCTCAACCAGTTAACTTCAGTATTGTATTTGGTAGTGTGTGTGATGTGGTTATTGAAGTCACCTGTGCTGTTCAGAGCTCTGTGCCACAGGGAAACCTCCCCAAAGATTTCAGAGATCTCACAACTGCACCAGCAACCCTGATTGGGATGTGCTTCACCACTGCTCTGGAGGGGAAGCCCAGCATGCTTCCAGCACACCAGAGGAAGACATAGTACACTTCTCCACAGAGGATGAGAGCAAATATCTGGGAGTGGCAACTGCTTCACACACTCAGACTTCATTCATCGGCTTTTGTGAGTCCACACTCTCTCACAAGACAGAAAAATCATTGCTGAAGGCTGTTTAACTTCATTTTGACTCAAAACTGAGTAAACACACTTAAAAAGACAGTAACCACACCTGAAATGCCTGAAAGGCACTAATATTAGAAATGCAGTTTCTTAGATTTGCTCTCAGGAGTAACTGATTTCAGGAGCATAACCACTCCCTTTCCACCACCTGCAGGTTTAAGGCACCTTCCTTCCCGCGCCACCTGCACGGCTTTTGCTCTGGAGCAGAATGAGTGGCTCACAAGGTCTGCACACCTGAGACAGTTTAGGGACACTGCTGCCTCTCCCTGGTGAATCCCAGCATGAATGCAGTGCCTCCTGGGTGGCTATTGAAGTTCTACCTAAATCCTCTCAGCACAAGGTCACAGAGATTGACTAAAACCACCTCAACTTCATCTTGTTTGCTCAGTTTCCATCTCCCTGCTGTCATGCAGTGATTGACTTGTAAAGACCTCTTATGGATTTTGAGACTGAGTATCAAAAAGAAGACCTAAGCAATCTACTTGAATTAATGGTAGTAGAAATATCCATATTGCTAGTATGGACATGAGGGAATAGAAGAAGCTGCTCTGAACCTCTCTCAGACATTCATTACTGACTCCATCATTTATCATGACACTGGGCTGAATCAGCATGGAGGGATTTGAAAGGAACAGTTATATCAGATGCGGATACAAATTTTATGTTTTATTAGCTTGTCATGTATGAGTTAGTACCAAGGGTTCAGTCATACAAACAAACCATTTCAACCTAGTCTTTGAGTAGACCAGGACTGCTCAAAACCAACAGAATGAGAAGAGATTACACTCAAACCATGAGACTGAGCATTGACTGGAGTGGGTCTTTGTTCTTTCAGTGCTGAAAGAGTTAAGCAGTAAGACAGGTTGTGAAGAGTTTCCAGAACAAAGTTGTTTCTGTGTGAAAAAAATTGCTGGCATATGCTAGGCAATACATATTTCTCTGTGCAGTCATAGGTGAAGTGATGGATGAAGAAAACTTATCATTGTTTCAGATGGGATTTCTGAAGTAGGGCAAATTGCAAGGTCAAAGAATAGATGTTCCTGCAATTGATTTCAAAGTACTAGAACTCAAACCAAGCATTTTTGATTCACAATGCACATAAAAAGTCCTTATGACAGTAATATTGTGCAGAGAGTTTGCAAGTCATATGTATTGCCTGGTTCTAGATAGATACATGTTTAGAAAAAATGATTTCCAGATGAAGAGCTTGAGCAACTGTTAAGATAAGAATGCTTTCAAAAGACATCAAGGCTATATGTACAGAGAATAGAGCAGTCAGATGAAGATTAAACTGAGCTTGATATCTCAATGTCTGGCTGGTAACTTTCAGAAAGATACCAGAGATTTTATTTGGATAGCAGAAGCTTTGGACAGACATCTACGTAAATGATAAGCACAAACCAGTTAAATTTATTTCTTCAGAAAAGAAATAGCCTAGGAAGAAAGATAGGGTTGGGGAGATGGAGGATGAAGAAGATCTGACAAATATTATACTTGGAAAAACCAAAGGAGAAAAAAATCTCCAGGAGACAGCCAAGGTCAATTGTTTCAAAAGCAACTGACAGCAGAGGCAATGAAGCTGGAATTTAGGTTTTGACATTTTGTTCAGAAGCAGTACAGATGATAGTTATAAGGTAAGCTTCTTCACTTAATTCACAGCATAGATCTATGACTAGGATATACAAATGGTCTTGGTTTTCCTGAACTGTGAAACGTGATAAAAGTAAAGCCTAATTCACTCTGTCAGTGTTCAGTTTATGATCTATGAAAATTCCATGCACCAGTCTGAAAGGAGTAGTATAA
>VZRX01009451.1:0-19881 GCA_013398075.1 Notiomystis cincta | reverse complement strand
TGTGTCCAAACCGGCACATTTCTTTAAAGGTAACTGCAGAATCCTGGGACATCAGTAGCCAGCACTACCTCAGAGAGAAACCTAAAGATGATTGCAGGTATTTTGTGACACATCTTGTGTTTTTTAGGACAGTCAATCTTACCTCTTCTGTTACCTCTAATGCACTACTCTGTTTTCATTGTTATGTACAAAAGGTAATCTGCTGAAAGAAAACTTGTTAACTATGAGACCTGCAAAGAAACTCTGGAAAACTTCACAGGTGCAGTCAAAATGCTGCTGTTGTTTATTCCACCAGCTCTAAATAACCACAACTGGGTCACCAGTTCCTGAACGATTCACCTCCAAAGTGGCAGCTTTTCCAGTTAAACATGCAATTCTTCATAGAGCAGTGACATGTGACAGCTATAAAAAAGCATCCTGGATGAATGAAGGGAAAAGGGCACCTGACCTGAATTGCTAACAAGAGTAAGAAGTTTGAAACACAAGCATGCAGGGATTTTCACCCACTCGGTCAGAATCCCGTCGGCGGTGTCCCGCCCCTCTGGGGTGTCCCAGAACACTCTGGCTGTCAACTTGTTGGGCTCTGCTGTTTTCTCCTTCACACTTGGGCACTGGATCCTCGGAGGCTCAGTATCTGTGGGAACAAATGGCACAGGGAAGGGCACTGGAGCACTGCTGGAGGTGTGCATTTCCTTCCCAGCTCCTTGCCTGCTGTCAGGGTAACCCAGGACCACCTCTACCTGGCCTCCTCAGCCCTGGATTCCTCCCAGCCAAGCCATGTGGAGCCTCTACCTCTCATCCTTTTGTAGGAAGAGTTGTCAATGATCAGCTCTTTGCAATGCAAAAAGCCCAGCTGAAAGTAGCTGCTGTAAATTTCTTTACATAGTTCAGTTAAAAAGGAATGTTGGCAAATGGATGGCTTTGACCTCCAAGGAGGGAGGTCCCAAATCGTACCCAAGCAGCCTGGATGTTCTGTTTATCTGCATTCTTTGTCCATCTGTGCAGCACATAATGTGATTAAGAGCATTTTTAAAGCACACTGAAAATCAATCTCTCTCTGCATGGTAAATATGTGTGTTATTCTTAACATGATGGTTATTTTTCCTGCAGTAATGGCAAAATGAAAAACAACAGAACAGTGGCACAATTACCATTCTGTGGAAAATCAACATTGCATTTGATTTTTTCCCAGCAACTCTTATAATAATGTCTTACATCAGTAGTCAGCACTACTAGGACAAGCATCCTATGAATACAGCCTCAGGATGTGACAAAAGGATGACTTAGCTTGGTGACTGCCATTTACCACAACCTCTGTTATACAATCAGCAGGAAAAGGCAATCTTTCCAGAAGAAAAGACAGTGACATTTTTCAATCTTCTAGAGGAAAGTATTATTTCAATCTATGTTACAGTGCATTAAAGATATAATGGGAACATTATTCAAGTGAGTATTGGCATTTTTAGCTAACTCATAACCAAAACCAGCTATACATTGATTTTTTTTTTTAAAATCATAATTATTTCAGCAACATGAGGGATTATCCTTCCTCTGGTAGGGTGGGGGGACAGAAGACTGTCTGCTCTGTTAGGACAGAATAGTCACTATCTATAAGGACTTCTGTAAGTGACTGCTAGAACACACCTAATTAAAAAATGTATCTTTTTTACCCCTTTCAATGAATACCTGTTCACTACTGAAATGCCTTATGCCTTTCCTACATGGATCTTCACTGCTGCACTGAGAAGCCCACATAATTTAGTGCAAAAATGCTAAGCAGTGCAACTGCAGTATAAAAGGGTAGAGGAAAGCCCCTTGGTTTTAAGAACATTTTAAATTCAGGTGTGAAGTAATTTTAGCCACAGTCAATGCCAAAAGCTGTGGAATCCCCATGCCACCTCCCTGACATGAAGTTTACCAGCCCATGCCTCTGATCACAAGTAGCATCCCTACTGTGCACAGTAAAACTAATTGTTTGTAAATTAAAGAAGTTAAGCAGCCTTTTTGCCTTTGTATTTCATTGCTCCTCTCACCTGAAATTCACTCCTCAGCTGAAAGTGAGTCCTCTCCTGACCACTGTGCAGGCTGCAGTTCTGTAACTTCTGAATTACACTAAGGAACAAGTGTCCAACTGCAAACTTCATTATACTCTTAGAATTATGTCTGGTCACAATTATGTCTGTGATGTCTGGTCACAAAGAAATCTCTATCCTGCCTATTGAGAGGTCAAAATGTAACCTTATTAAACAGTTTGCTAACAGCAGATCTCACTATTTGCAAATAGAAACTGTGTGCACCCAAGATTTGAAGGAACCTTCACCAAATGATGTGGTATTACCACAGCTTAAATCTTAGTATTATTTTTACTGAGTTACTTGGAATTTGTAATCCTATGCAACAATTGGGACTTGATACCCTATGCAACAATTACCCTGCATTTTTGGAATAATAAAGAAGTGTTAGTGCTAACTTAGCCTCTTTTCTTTGCTGCTGAAGGTACTTGCTTACTTTACTCTGCAAGACAGTATCCTTTGTAGTAAGCACAAGATCTCTGCAAACAGATGAGCTTCTGAAAGTGCCAGGAAATACAGAGGACAGTATTTAATTTCAAAATTTAAAAGGTTTGTTTTTCTTCCTCTGCCCACACCACTGAGAAGGACAAAGCTTGGTTTTGCAAACAAAAGCAAGAGACACCATAAACTGTCTAGATCTAAGCAGCTCATTTCTACATTTGTACAACACCAAATAACAGGAAACCTGAAAAACATTTTATGAACATCAGACCACAGTGGAGAAGCTCCAAAGCCATTTGCCAACCTAGACTGAGCCACAGGCATTCTGAGGAAAACCAAGTTATCAGACACACAAAACACTAAGCACAAACATTCTACCACCCACATGCTTTAAATTACTGGTAGCCATTTCAGATGGCAAAAAAAAATACTTTCCTTTGTGGGTGGTTGCTGAAGCTTTTATCAGAGGCTTCCCAGAAACAAGGGCAGCAGGCTGAGACTTCACTATGTGCTGAAATTTCATTAGTACTCAGGAAAGTTAAATCTCAGTATTTGTTTATCTCTCTTTTGATTTATGTATATAGAAATACTTCTTCCAGCCAAGGTTCCCAGGAGACCACTGACTATGTAATGAAAATTGCTGGCATAACTAGAGTGAACTAGGCTGAAATTTAAATTAGCTCACTGCAACCATACTGGTAACAACAATCCATTTGCATTCTCTGGATATATTTGAAGACCATGATCCCAAGGAAGAAAATCAGTTCAGACAACAGTTTTTGATCATTATACAGAAGCGAGTGTAACAGACTCCAGCACACAGAACGTGCTGGAAGGGCAGCACAGTGATCACACGCTATCGAGGAGTCACTCAGGGATCAGCAGAGGCTGTTACAAGCATTGTAAAGCGCTGGCCATTCACACCAGACTCATCTTTAATAACGTGGTAACGCCTGGATATTTGCTTTGGACTGAAAGCACTGGGTGACAGAACGCTGCACCCCTGGAAACTCTCCTGTGCAAGAGGGACAGCTGCTTTTTCTCTCCGCGAGCTGGGTAACAAAAGCCTTGTGGAACTGCTGAGTGCAGGCCTGGGCACTGCAGGTGCCCGAGGGCGCAGAGCCAGCAGCACTCACCCAGGCAGGCGGCTGGCCGGCCGCTCCACACCTTGCTGTCGGTGCAGGTGACGATGCGGTCGCCCTTGAGCTGGTAGCCCGGCGAGCAGAAGTACTCGCACCTCGAGCCGAAGTAGGCACCGTCCACACACTTGAAGCCCCCGTTGGTCGGCATGGACAGCGTAGGGCAGCGCTTCTCTGGAGAGGCAAACAAAGACCTGGGACACCTGTTAGCCTCCCTTTACAGCAATGTGCATCTGGGGTATTACACAGAAATAAAGGCACAGCTGGCAAACAACGAGGGGGAGAAAGTCCTGTTCCGCGCGAGGTTTTGCCACACTGTTCTCATTAGCTGCACTTCAAATTTAACTCTGCATAAATCTTAGTGGCTTGATACAATATTTATATGAGAAAAGGGATGACAAGTACCTGTTCTTCTCAGAAAGTGTTTTACTGCAAGAGCCCATTTAGCCACCTGGTACAAACTGTGTCAACTTAGAAAGTCTACGATGGGCAGCATTTTAAAACAGCTTTATGGCTCTGTTGTAAAAAAAACTAATCCCACAAATCAAAATCCCACACTCACAAAACGTATCTGCCCAGACTGTTTGTACCACCCAGATGCTTAGCATGTCATGTACCCCTGTGAGATCCTCAATAGCAAACTAATCTACACATCTAAGCATACTGCCAACCTTTACAACAACAATAACAATCCAAAGATCAGTTTCAAGGGCAAGTAAGAATCTATTTTCTGAACCTGGAGCACAAGCCACACACGCAGAGATTTTGTATCCACTTACGTTTGCACAGCACCTTCCCAGACCAGCGTTTGCTTGACTGACAGATCAGCTGGTGAGGGCCATGCAGTTCGTAGCCTTTTTGACAGCGAATGTCACATCTTGTGCCCAACACATTCTTGTAGTATTCCCCTTGGGGTGTCCTGCAGTTTGCATAACCATGTTTCACTTTAATGGGGGAGCACCACGGTGTTTCTGGCACAGAGAAGAAAAAAACCCCACACATAGCAATTAGAAAAATGTAAAAGTTCAGAAACAAATATAAAATCACTTTGCTTAATCAAGGTCACAGAGAAGAAGGAAAAAACGCTCTTGTTTAAAAAAATCACCAATCTTTAAAGTGGAGAATACTGCAGAGGTGCACTTACACATAAAGAGGTCAGCCCTTTAAAGACTGGAAGCTCTTTTTATTCATGACAAACATTAAAGATTGTAGCCATTAAACTGGAGGGGTTGGGAGGGCAGGTGGGGTTTTACTACGCTTTTTGTCCATGGAATAAGTGTGCCACCATGTGGGCAGTTTGATGACAACTGGGCTGCTTTTCCCTCTTTGTTTTTAAGCAGATCCATCTAACTGCTCTTTGATAAGGGAAGTTTGCATTAGGAACACCTTGGTCTAGCTGCAGTTATCAGCTTTCCACATTTAGCTCTCTTAGTGCTCAGTAAAAAAAAAATTGCTTCCATAATAATCTGTGGCTTGCAAAACTCAGTGATGGTTCAAGCTCTCCCACAGTTAGAAGGTATCACTTACATAAATCATATTTGCCAATATGTCAAATTGAACCTGCTCAAACTGAACCTTTATTAACTGGCCAGGGCTATGCTTTAAAGTATTTGGGATATGGGTACTACCAACTTGTGAGGATTTACCTCCACACTGTGGTGCTGCTGGGCACAGTATCACAGACTTCCCTTCTCAGCCAAAGTTTCACATCCTTTGTTTAGCTTTGACAGCAGCATGCACCAAGAAAATGGGCAGCTTCTCAGGAGTTTCATACAAAATGACTAAGCCTGATCCCTTCTCAGCTCCAAGATTTGAAAAGCACAAATTGGGAGAGGAGAGAGTGAGGAAAGGAGGGATTGCAAAGCAAAAAGAGAAAGATGACAAGTCCTGAAATCCTGTGTGACAACGTGTGATGTGAGAGAGGGGCATGAAAAAATTTGAATTTTGCAAAAAAGATGGAAAGAAAACCCTACACAAACAAAACACATGCATTTCAGCCTCCATACCTCACATGGTCACAAAAAACATTAAAAAAAAATTCTAGATCATCTTTGGCAGATGTTCACTTCTAGCTCTTAATTCCCATAGTTATTAAGTACATTTTCCTATACTAGCTGGATCAGCTCCACACATAAATAAACAAAAATCAATACAGCATTTCTCACACGTGGGATATTTATATTCAATCTGCAATGTCCCCAGGACATATTTACACTTTCCCAATGGAAACTACACTTTACATCTGTATTTTGCAGCACTGGTCCTGAATCAACACAACAGCACCTGCAAAAAAAATCACAGACTAATTACCAATCTTCTGCCTAGAGCAAGGGCTCATTCCTCCAGTGCTGAAGCAGCTGTACTGTGATATGCTTGTTTTTGTCTTTCACCAATACATGTGAAAACCCTTTACAAAGATGTGTGACATTTTTCCCAGTGTCCCCAAATGCACAGTAACTGAGGCACAAGCAGGCCAGTCTAACAGCAGTCCTCATGTAAGGGTAGAGTACAGTTCATCTTTTTGGCTCAGCCACACGATCTTCCTGGCTCTGTTTCTTCCCACCTCTAAGCCTGTTTTCTGAATGTCAAATACATCCTCTGCTATTTACCTTACAATTATGCAAAGTGTTTTGGTGGAGACTGGGTTTTGGTTTGGGGTTTGATTTTTTTTTTTAGAACTACTTCCTGTCCACCCTAATCTCAGTCCCACAGTTCCCAAAAGACATTTAAAAAATCCCCACATCAACTGACTTGGGGCCACTTTGTTGAGGGGCTGTATCACAGTGGCTCCCATTTTTCATGTTTGCTGTGCACCAAATTAAACCTGAGACAACAGATGAGGAGTGTGAGCTAATGGGAATAGAGCTGCTGAAAAAATGAGTGATGCCAGTGCCCAGCTCTGCCTCCTTAACTGCTACACCAGGGCTGCTGATGCAGCCTCAGGCACCACCTCCAACCACTCTCTGGAGGAAGCCACACATCTTGGATTCACAGCCTCTGTCTCTTTCACCTCCTGGAGCAATCCTCCTAATCCTGAGCTTTCCCATAATCTCCTCTTCAGTGTCTCGTGCCCAAACTCTCCAGCTTTTCTGTCTCATTTGTTCTTCCCATGCCCTGAGACCTTGAACTTCAATTTATTTACACACCCAAGCTTGTAAGATCTCCTTAACTTAGAACTAGGCCTGTTTTTCTGCAGAAGGGCTTAAACCTGAAGTTACTAAGAGAACACTGACTGCAAGGGCAGGACTGGGTGGATGAAAACTCATTTGGGCTGAGCTTTCACCCCAGCCAGTTATGCAATCCTTCAGCAAATCAGTTCAAGATATTTATGCCTCGGGTTTTCCACACGTGTAAACTCCAAATGTACATTGCTGACTTCCTTTGTAAAGGGTGTTAAGACAAATATGCTTTGCAACATGATCAAGAGGCTAATAAAAGTAAAATAAAGAGAGCAAAGAAGCTGTTTCAGGTATTGGAAATTGCCTGAGTCTTTCTGCAAATTTTTGTGGTTTTACAAACAAACTTGATTTAACAGCTGCCCATATATTTAAAAAAAAAAAAAAGTGGCTAGCAACCAACAAATGCAGAGTAATGCACAAACACAATACTGAAAAAGCCTCTCCTGTAGTGTTGTTGCATCTACAGTGGTTTACAGAAAGACATAAAGCAAGCTCCTAGACAGGGACAAAATGCATCTTATACTGGACCAAATGATCCTGCCAGAAAGAAAAACAAAAGCAAACATACTTTTGGATGCAGATAACTTGAAGACCTTAGGAGGAACATCTGTTTGATTTAAAACATTATAATGCTTACTCTAGAACTGATTTTGATTAGCAGAAAGTGGGTGAGGCAGGGTTTACAAACTATTTACAAATATGGGGGTTTAGACAAACTGATACTGCTGGAAAAAAACCCCAGCTAACTTGAAAAGCACATCAAACGATACAACAAAGTTTTAGATCAAAGTTTGTTTATTTTTAAGTGAAGGCACATATTGGTTTTCAAAGGCTAAGCAGCTACATAGAGCACTTGTGGAATATTAGGTCTGTGGAGGCCCCAAGGGGTTGCACAAGCTGTTCCCTGCCTCAAGGCAGATCAGCCATGTTCCTGAAGGCTTTGGGGATTTTAAAAGCTAGAGGTTTCTCAGATACCTTTTCTGGAACTTCACCATCTATACGAGGCTCTGTTCACCCAAATGCAATTTGAGTTTTTAGGTATCAGGACCTATATACTGTTTTTTTGTTTAATAGAAGGTTTGCACCTCAGCACAAATTAGAAAGAACTAAGAAGTCCCTCAGCAACACAACAGCCTGAATGATCACATAGTAGTAAAACACTGAGTAAAACTCAATCCTGTGTTTGAAACCACTGGAAAACAGGCAGCAAACAGAAATGGTTGAAGTCCCAATGTTGACTTTAAAGCTAAGGATACTGTTTGGTCATTACAGTATAGGAATGAGGATCACCACAGCAGTGGCAGTGGAGCTGTGATGAACACAGGAACTGCTGCGTTCAGGAAACCCTTCCTCCTCATGAACTATGATCAGAGATGCCAAGAGGCAGGAAGGAAAGCACTTTCCAGAGCATCACCTCCCCCAGCCCCTTGGTCCTGTTTAAACACCAGCCTCAGCTGAGCCCTCCCTTCACAAGCAGCACACACAGTGACCAGCTGTCTGTCCTGTTGCTTGCTGCTCCACCAGCCAACAGAGCTGATGGTTCATCAGGGACGAAGGGAAAAACTTCTCAAAAGTGCTGTAGGCACAGAAAATCTTGGCAATGTTTCTCTGGAAAGCTGAGCAAGTGGGAAAACATCCAGATGAAGACAAAAGGGTTTAGCAGGAGGTCGATTTTCATCCCTCCCACTAAACTGCAATGTTTTGTTTGCAGATGTCAAAGAGGATGAATCTGTGTGCTGCTTGCACATGTGTGCAAAGGAAGAAATCAATGCTGCTTTACATATGTGAACATCAATTATGAAAACCCATTTAAATCCTGTTGCTGGTAAGTTTTATTTGCTAAGCAATGGGCCACACCCAAAATGCTGGACTGCACATCTGAGGAGAAGCTCTGAAGATTGCTACACAGCCCATTTTTCCTTGCTTTGTCTTTCTCCATCTCCTTCCCCCCAAAACCAACATAAAGGAGCATGCTAATGAAAGAGTCAGCTCTTTCTGTTCCAATGCTTTATACTCTTAGATTCACATTGTCTGTTCCTCAACATTTGGCAGTAGTGCTTCCAAACTTGGGACAGCTTTTAAATATCTGTGTGAAAGAGTCATTATGTTCCACTTACCCTGGTGACATTTTGGCTGACATAAGTATAACCCATTTTGGATCACCATACAAAAGGAATTTGTACAGAGTCCACATTTTAAGTACTTGCCTGCCCTGGCATGAATTGGCATTGATTTATCTTCATGATCTCTGAACTGTTTTTCTATGTGCAGAGGATCACATGTTAAAAGGCAAAGAAAAATTACTTAACCTAAATAAAGCTTTAGGGAACTATTTGTGCACATGTTTGAAAGGAAAATTTTATACTTGATTATTTTACTGGGAGGAAGATGAGACATTTATGAAAACAGCAACATAGCCATAAAAATTGTGCTTTCCCCTCGGCTGTTCATAAATGTTTAAATTATTTTATGACTTACCTCTCATATGGCCCATTGGTTCTTTGCAGAGAATCAATAATATACAACAAGACACCAATGACCAGTATTTTCAAATAATCAAAATGAAGACAACTCTAGCATGTCCATAGATTAATTTACTAAAAAGAAACACAATTACCATTCAATGAAATGACAAATGAAATGCTAGGTTTCTTTAATGTCCAGGCTTCTGAGGGATTTTGGCAGGTACAGAGACAGACCTTTTAGAAAACAGACATAGCAAATGGAATATTTACTGGTAGTGGCAAAAAGCTTCTCACTCCTGCTGAATGGCAAAGTCTTCCAGAACAGGGAAGAAATCCTGAATTTGCTTTATAAACATGCCAGTCCATTCACTCATTCAGCTATGTAATTTGGTTTTGGAATGTACACATTCATTCATTAAACACACTTTCCTTGGCACTTCAGGTAGCAGGTTAACCTGAAATGCAAACCATTTTATGGAAAGAAAGAAGTAATGAAAAATGAAAATCAAGTTCTCTTGCATGTACTCCTATACATTACCATCAGTAAGCCCAGCTTTTGAGACAGCTTACCATTGATGGTTTTGTTTGCATGTATGGAGAAGAAAGAGAAGCTCTTCCTGATTTTCATGATTCCATGACCTGATCTCCCAGGAGCAAAGGCAGTTTAAAAGGTACTTACTCGGGTGCATGAAAGAGTTGTGATCAATATTTGGTCTAATTTCCATTGTTAAAAACAGCAGAAATTAAATCTTGATCTAAATATCCATGAAAAAAACATGGAGCTGGATCACCAAGACTTTATAATCCATGTAAAGAAAACAGAAGGAAGCTTTCTGGCAGCAAGCAGTTGATCCTCTTTAGCACATAAGCAAAGCATTCACCTCTGTATCTACTGCGTGCATAAACATCCTCATCATCTTCAAGGGGTGAATATCCCGATCCTACAATACAAAATAAGAGAAAAAAACTGCAGCAAGAAAGGAAATATAAATTGAAAATAAAAGAAAGCTTTGAGAAAAGACATGCAAGATTAGGATGCAGTAATCTATGCAAAGTCATCAGCATGGGCTTCTCTGAAGCTCATAGTCATAGCAGACCCACTTTATAGTGAATTTGGCATGGGGCAAATTGATTTGATAATCAAGTGAAATAGTAAATTTCTGTCAGTGCTCCTAGAGCAATGCTGTGCAATGTTAAGTTTCACACACCAAGTCACAGCTCCTCTATCATGGAGAGCCCCCCTACCATGTAGGAGATTTCCTGAGCAGAGAGAGCAGAGCAGGTACAGGGCCTCATCAGAGGTTTCACTATAAAGTGGTTCCACAGTGTCAGTGGCTGTCCACAGCCATCAGGCCAAACAGCAGAAGTAAAATGTAAATAACTCAAGTACAACCCTCCTTAATAACCTGCAAGATCCTCACTCCAAGAACAAGACATGGAGATGCATGACCTGCAAACACAACTTACACTCAAATCAAAAACACAGTTTGGTTACAAGCATTCTTCTGCTGTTGATCAAATAGAGAGACAGTCTAACTCCATACTTTTAAAACCCTGTGCAATGGCTGAAAACTTAAAGGTAGAAGCTGCTTTCTAAAAACCAGAAACCATTTGGAGCACTGCTACTCAAACAGTCCATCAATAGAGCAGTTGGCAAGAAAGCCTTCAAAATATCCCTAAACAACACTTATTTAAAATTAGCAACTACAGAGCATCAAGTCTAGTCTAAATTCTAGATAAATCTCTTCTACAAAGAAAGGCTCATAATAATTCCCCATTTGAAATATCCTTTTAAAAACTTTGCATGCAATAGGCAGGAATTCAGGGGCTACAGGGGCTTCTCACATGGTATCTCAAGTTAGAACATTTGGGGTTATTTCATCACCATTTGTTGGTGTCTGAGACCATGGTCTGTACAAGCTCCTACTTAAAGTCAGGCAAAATGATAAAATTCAGGCACCTCAGTAAGCTACTGATTCCATGTGCAAAGCATACACCTGTTCAGCAGAAATCAAACATGAGGGTTTGATTTCTGTCAACATCTGTCAACAGACTCCATTTCTTATTAAAAAAAAACCCAAAATATCTGCCCAGAAAACGGTGAAACTTGATTTCTTACTCTACCAGACTCAAGAAAACCCAGCCCATGTATCTGCAGCTGCTCCCTGGGAGCATCTTCCCAGCACTGCATCGCTGGGAATCCCTCCACCAGTTTCAGCTGGGACCTGATGAAGTGAATTTCCAAACAGCTTCTCCTCTGAAATTGAGGGATTGATATATAACAAAGTATTTTTATCATTCAGAATAATTTCTCTGGATTTTTTTGTATTTATTGTTGAGGTTCAATTTTGATGCCTAAACACTGACATCTGAGAGACTTCTGAACATAAAAACAAATTTTCTTGCACTTGAAGTCTGACTGTACAGCAAAAAGAGCAAGCTGTGATCCCTGAGGGCTTCAGGAAGACCTTGATATGTAAATTAATACCTCTCTAAGCATCAATTTTTCTGCCAGAAATTGGGATACTCTTAGCTAATTACTCACTTTGAGGGTTATAAAACTGTTACCTCAGTGTTATCACTAATAATTGTCCAAATTTTAGTGTGTAGTGACTTTAGCATCTAAAATTAGTAAATCTTATAATTATGTGAGCTCTTATGCATTTGCCTTTCCTCAGAAAAGTAACAATTAAGTGCTTTTGAAGTTTTTTAAGAAAAACAGGCCTTAAAGAGTTATTCACTACTTTTGCTCTGAAACTAGGCTCTCTTAATGGAGCTTGATATCTCCCATTTCCAGCTCATTTCCTAGCTCAAAATGAGAAGAGAGTCAGATCTCTCTCCTAACAAACCATGTTTTATTAATAACCAAAATAGGCTTGGCTTGGGGAGCAAGGGGAGAGGTGTCACCATTTCATCTCCACTTTCTCAGCCAAAATCAAAGTGTTTCTGCATCACACACATTCAAAATCAGCTACCAAGCCATGTAAGGACAAAGCATTTTTCTGTGTTGGATGTGCTAAAATTATCACAGGTCGGGGTATAGCAAGTTCCTGAAAAGAACAGGTGTGGACTTTGTCCTGGCAGATGTCAAGCAAAACACATGAAGCAACGCTTTCATTTTAAGATTAATCTATGGACACACATGATTCTGTTTATGCCAGGAAAACCAGATTTCTTCATTCACAAAAATAAAATTCTGTCCCCATTGCAAAGGTTCACTTGTGCAGGTCTGATGGCAAGATCAGGGCACAAGAACATAGTGCCAAGCCAGGCACTGCATACAGTGTGTACATGAACAGCACTTCACAAGCAATTGTGCTATAAATCCTTTATAGTTGAGAAAAAGAAGGAATGGGACTCAGAAGGGGCAGAACAGCTATGCACACTTTGCTTTCACAGGGCTAACCATAAAAATTCTTTGAGTTTGATCAATTTAAAGTAAGCTATAGACAACAACAGTATAGTTCATTAATCCAACCTGAAACTTTTCAGTTTACTGCCTTGAAACAGGACAAGTTCTGGAACACAAGTACTATAAGGAGTTCCTGGGAGAGCTGGAGTTGTTAAACCTGGAGAAAAGAGGCTCACCACTTTCTATAACTCTCTGAAAGGATGCTGTAGCCAGGTGGGGTTGGTCTCTTCTCCCAGGTAATAACCAACAGGATAGGAGGAGAGCCTCGGGTTGGGCCAGGGGAGGTTTGAATTAGCTCTTAGGAAAAATTTCTTCACTGAAAGGGTTGTCAAAAGCATTGGAAGAGGCTGCCCAGGAAGTGGTTGAGTCAATATCCCTGCAGGTATTTAGAAGATACCAAGACGTGGCACTTAGAGACACGGTTTAGTGGAGTATTACAGAGAGATATTATGGAAAATCATTTTACAACAAGCATTTTCTGGGGTATAAGCCCGTATCTTCAGCATCTGTAAACTGGCCTTACCCCAAAGAGCACTTGAAGAAAGTATGTCAGGAAACAGGGCTATTAACTCATCATTTTGTCTATCTCAGTGTACTTTTTATGCTGCTAAACTAATGGCTAATTTGGCTTCTAATAATCCTGATAAGAACCAAGCAAGGAGATTCTGAGAAAGCAGGACCTTGTGCCACTGCAAAGCTCTGTCACAGAAAACAGCGGTGAACACGACTCGTGGGGAAAGGNGCCTCCCGGGAAGGCGCTCGGGGCTTTGGGGTCGGTGGGGGCTGCGGTGTCGCCTGTGGTGTGCGTTGTCCCGACAGGGGCTCCTGCCGGCCGCTGCCCTCAGACGTGGCCTCCGGGACCGCCCGGTGGTGCCCTGGCCCGGAGGGATGTGCAGGGTCCCCGCTCGGTGCCATGAGCTCGGACTCGCTGCACCAGCCCCACCTCACCCAGGGCATCGAGCGGGCCGGGACAGCGTGTCTGTCCGGATGTCTTCCCATAGGATCACAGAACCAGCTAGGCTGGAAAAGACCTCTGAGAGCATCGAGTTCAACGTATGACCACCTATATGGTGTATATATGTTACGTATTTCAACTGTAACATGGCACTGAGTGCCATGTCCAGTCTTTCCTTAGATAGCCACAGGGAGAGTGACTCCTCCACCTCCCTGGACAACCCATTCCGGTGTCTAATCACACTTTCTGTGAAAAAAAATTCTTCCTAATGTCCTTGCCCTGCTGCAGCTTAAGACCGTGTCCTCTCATCCTACTGCTTGCTGCCTGGTGAGGAGACCAACCCTCATTTTGCTACACCCTCCTCTCAGAGTTGTAGAGAGCAATAAGGTTCCTTCATTCCAGCCTAACCCCAGCTCCCTCAGCCGCTCCTCACAGGACTTGTGCTCCAGACCCTTTCCCAGCTCAGCTCCCTTCTCTCAATGTCCCTCCTGAGCTGAGGGGCCAGAACTGGACACAGCCCTCGAGGTGTGGCCTCAGCAGTGCCCAGCACAGGGGGACTCTCACTGCCCTGCTCCTGCTGCCACTGTTCCTCATCCAGGCCAGGGGCCATTGGCCTCCTTGGCTCCCTGGGCACACCTGGATCATGTTCAGCCACTGCTGACCAGCACCTCCAGCTCCTTTTCCTCCAGGCACCTTTCCATCACTCTGCCCCTAGCCTGTAGTGCAAATACCACCACATTTCCAACTTTTTTAACATTGCTGGGAAATGGAGAAAGAAAAAAACCCATAAAAATACAGAAATAACAGCCAATTTAAGCTGCATGGCAGATTTCACAGAGTAACAAAAAAAAAAAGAGAACAAAATGAAAAACAAAAAAACCCCACCTCAAAACTATAATGACACTATGCCTTGTGCACACAGAAACAACATGAATTAAATGAACCTTGGCAACATCTTCTGTAGACTGCAGGCACTGGCTACTCTTGATACTGGGAGAAAAGAGAAAGCTCCTTTCACATTTAATCTATCCTTCAAAACAGAGAAAAAGTGCTTGGGAATTCCTCCTATTTTCAAAAAGTTCATCAATTTAAGGATGTGCAAGAAGAGAATGACCAGTTTCCACCAATAAGTCTGCAACATCTGGATTTAGTTCCTCCAATGTTTTGCCTCAGAGTTTTACATTCCACAGTACCTGAAGCCATATCAAATGCATGCCATATCAAACATGTGAATCTAAAACCTTAGCTCTACTGCAGCAAACTGAAGAGCTTCTTGGAGGATGGCAGGGTTAACGTCACTCCAAGACCTCAGAAGTCTGGAAGAAGCACATGATGGGGCAGAAAAGGCACAAAATGGTCATGATGTTCACATTTTGTGTGTAAAAATACTTGCACTCATTTTATGATGGTACTAAAAATGGAAAGCTGTGTTTTTCATCTCATTCTTTACAGGTTGAACATTACACCCCACAGGTCTGCAAAGTTCATGTTTAAGAACCATTTGGTTTGGTGGGATCTCACTATTTGTATAAAAATTGCCTGCACAGTTAGGTGTTTTGTTGCATCTGATCTGTGAAGCTTAAGAGGTTGGAATGGACCTTAAAGCACTGAAACAGAACCATTTTGTATTCAATAAGAGTTGTGCTCAACTGAGAAGCAGAGGATATCAGGAAAATCATGGCATATTCCTTAACCAAGTTAATAATCCTATGTGCAGTTTATTAGCCCAAATGATTAATTTCCAGAGATCTTAAGGATTTTCCCTGCTCATATTTATGGAAATACACAGGTGTTTAGCACAGATTTGAGTTTCCATGCACAGCCACAAGCTCCAGTCCACTGTTGTGCTTCTATTCCTTGCAGGTGTATGGTGTTTCAGGCACAGAAAGTAATCCTACACCAAGATGATCCCCTCAGGGCTGTACACAAATTAATTCACTGTGTCTCAGTATTGATTAAGATGCAAACACCATGTTTTAGCACACAGGTTTTAACTTGCTTCAAGAGAGATGCCTCATACAAGATCCCATCAAAGAACAGTTCTTTCAAAGTCACAATCAAAGCACAACTGAAATGCAGAACAGAAAGCTTCAGAACTATGAAGCTCCAAAGAGGTCAGAGATACCTGAAGTTTGCATATCAGCAGTAGCTTATGCTCTGTGAAGTAAAACCACCCAATTACACAGAAATCATGAATCTGATTAGGAAAATGCAGGCATGGGTTCTTTTTCCAAAAGAGAATCTTTCCTCCTCCCCTGCCATATGTGACTATGAAGAAACTCTGCAGCTGACACCAAGCCATGAAGGTGTTTCCAAATAGATCAATTACATGTTGAGAGAACTGCTGCTTTGCAGAGAAGGCAGCTAACAAAAGTTGTTTCTTGTTTCATGTGTTGGTAAATACTGTGCAACAAAAAAAAGCACTACTCCTGACTCCAGGAGTTTCCTTTGCTTCACTGAAGTCCCATATCCAGAAGCAGGTAGCCATGCCAATGCAGTTTACTCTCAGGAAAATCAGTGGTGGGATGGAAACTGCATGGATACAGAAGTTAGTGCTAGTCCAGAAAAGCTCTGTAAAATACATCTGAACTCTGCTTCCTTTTATGGACACACAGAGATACTGCAAAACCAAAGCAAAACACTTTCCACCACTGATTTTGGTTTATTTTTCCCACTCCAGACTGGCCATAAAAAGTGGAAGTGGCTCGAGTGGCTGTGACTCAATGCAGGCAGAAGTCCTGTAACACAGCTGCAGTCAAGGGAAAGCTGGCAGACGTAACAAGAAGCTACAAACCTTCTGCCAACACACCCGTGTGATCCAGGAACCTCAGCACAGTCCCAGGCTGCTCCTGGATACCTTGCTCCACTGCAAATGAATTTGCTTTTACTGTAATCATGTGTTTAGTGTTAGAATGAGCAGTATGGTCAAATGCTGCTTGCAGTTTACACACTTAAATGACCAGAGGTCTTGGGCAGTTGTTTTTTAAATACTATCCACTTGAAGCTGTAAAAAAAAAGTAACATGGTTTATGAAGAATGTGTCCTTATATTCAATAAAAACAAATGAGGCATTTCCAGAATCCTAATTCTGGAAATTCTGGTTTGCCCTGAATTGTTCTTGTGATGTGACATTTTGAGTGATTCAAGGGGAAGTGAGGATTTAATAATATTTTGCTTAAAATTTGATTTCAAATTATCAAACATATATACATCTACATTTTGGGTTTTCAACAGGAAATTAAATAAAATCCAGACCAAACAAAAAAGCAAAATGTATGGAAGCAAGGCCTCTGATATTGAAATAAAGTGTTGATGGAAAAAAAGAAGTTCAACAGGCCAATAAAGATACATTTGGGAGTTGACATTGGTACAGCATCAAGAGAAGTATCAGCATTCTCCTGTGTTCCATCCTTCCCACACAAGCCATGCTCCCTTGGTTTCTGAGCAGTATAAGCCACAAAGTGCCACAATGATTCATCAAGAAGATGGGCTCAAACTGGGAGCTTGGCTCAAAGGGAAAAATCTGAACATTACATACATGAATAGTGCCCTCAAGTGATACTGGTTTTCAGCCTGATCAGTGGGTTGGGTTTTGTTTGTTTGGGCTCATTGCCCAATCAAAGTTTTAAATAATAAGGAGCAGAGAAAAAGGAAGAGGTTAGCCTCCATGAGTTTTTAAGCTGTCAAGAAAAAGCCCAAAAGCCTCTTTCCTCCCTTCTGAAGAGCTCCACCTGAATAAGGATCTATCAATAAAGTCAAATACAGTAAAACAAAATAAAAACTCTGAAAATACAGGCAAACAAAAGAAGTCACTGATCATTTGGAAAGGCACCTACTTATGCCAGCAGGAGACTAACTGGGAAGAGGCTGAAGAAAAATGTTTCCTTTGTTCAGGCCATGAAGAATTCAAAGTTTGATTTTTGCCTAAGGCACTCCTCAATAAATAATGCTAAAATAATTAGTGGCAGCGTGTCTCTTTATGATCAGAAACTGTCACAGGCTGTTACCAGAGAAAGGATGAAAAGTGTCATGAACACTAAACGAAATTAATTCAGCTGAACAAAATATAGGTTCTTTAACCACTAGGTTTAAGGAAAGTGAGTGCTGCATTACATCTACACAAAACACAGCTTATATAGCTATATAGCATACTGCAAAATATATTTGTTATCCTGAGCACAGATGTGGTCTGTGCTTTCTTGCTGTGCCTAAACTCTGATAAGCCTTCAATGGGTACGGCAGCTATGGGAAAATAAAAGAATGTCCTACACAGACACAGAATTTGCACTCTGTGTCTGACAGACTACAAAAAGAGGCTCTGCAGAGGCTGTTTTCCACAGTGGCCCTGAGAGGACAGAGCCTGGAGAGGTGTGGGCATGTCTCAGTTTTATTCCATAGCACACACATCATTGCTGGGCTCAGGAGTAAGGGACTCTCGCTTCTGGGCGGAACAGAGAGACTCTGAGTGGAAAAAAGAGAAATAATTCCTGTGAATGTACTTCAATATGGGGTTTTTTTCCCCTTATATTAAGATATTCAGAGTCTTTAACCTAGGCCTACATTTTAGGAGCACATTGAAAAGACAGAAAAACAGGAAGTCACCTACAGAAGGCCAATAAGGGACTGAAAAGAGGTAGAACTACTAGTACCTGTTTAACTAAATAAAGACCATTTAAGGTGAAAGTCTCCCTAGTGACAGGTTCCAGTGGACTTTGGGATAACTTTCCAAAGGAGGAGATTGAAAACTAATCCTGATCAATTCTGAATTAGTGGTAGATGGAAGAATTTTTTTTTTTTTTTTTTACTGCTGACACTGGAAATTGGCACATCTCAGTTTCTAACTTTTAATACTACAGTACCAGATACACTGGGGTTTTTTATCCTTGAGATACATTTCTGAAGCTCTGCCATTTCAAAAAGGTTTTTCAGATTTTATGAGGAAACTAAAAGAAAGACTATGAAAAAAAATCTCAGCTTCAAGTGTCAGACTACACCAGCACTTGAAAACCAGCATCAGGAGCTGCCTGTAATCCATAGGAAACTCTCCAACAAGTTCCTAGAAAACAGAAGGGGAGTGGAAAAATGTGATGTTACTGACTGTGATCTCCTCCTGCTCTTTAGTAAGTGGAGTCACAGTGTAAAAGCAACACAGAAATACTATAAACCCTAAGCTGGCAGCAAGAACCCTTCTTTGAAGAAAATAGGGACTTTAGGGCCTCCAGGACTACTCATGCTTTACTACTGCTTTGCCAGGGTGGCAAAAAGGAGAAAAAGCAGGTGTTACACCACTGAGGAACAGCTGAGAGAACAACTCCAGGGCATGCAGGGCTGTCAACAGGTCAAAAACTGAGCAAAGACAACAAAAAAACAGGTGGAACTCAAAATCAAAAAAAAAGATGTAAAGGACCTTCAAGTTTAATAGCAAACTAACAACTGAAAGAAAAAGTAAGCAACTCCTGTCAAGACTCAGGAGATAGGAATTTAATTGATTTACAAAGAACAGTATTAAAAACAGCCTCACAACAAACAGTATTTAATATAACCAAAAGCACAGACCTTGTATAAACCAATTTATGAGAAGTGGCTTGCTTGTTTTGTTTAAAATAATCAATGTTAATCACATCCTAAGGTAGAGTCAAAAGTTCTTTTCACAGAGCCAGCATAAAATAATGCTGATTAGATTTTGAAGGAACATTTGAGACAGTCCCTCCAAACCCTTGCTCTTTTTTCATTAATATTCATGTCAGTGGCAAATCCCAGTCAGGAGGATGTTCTCACTTCCATCAAAATCAAGAGGGTAAACAAATTTGCTTTGGAAAGAGCAGTTACCAAGGTCACTTGGGAGGATATTGGCTTAGAAGATCCAGTTTCACTAATGATACACACTGTTTGGGGCACCACAATTTTAAAAATACACAAAGGTATTAGACAGGGTCCAAAGGGGGCTACAAAGATGGAGCAGGGCCTTGAGGGGAAGCTGTGTGAGGAGGGGCTGAGGGCACTGGGTCTGTCCAGCCTGGAGGAGACTGAGGGGAGACCTCAGTGCAGCTACAACTTCCTCGAGAGGGGCAGAGGAGGGGCAGGCACTGATCTCTGCTCTGTGGTGACAGTGACAGGAGCCAAGGAATGGCCTGAAGCTGTGTCAGGGGAGGTTTAGGTTGGGTATCAGGAAAAGTTTCTTCCCCCAGACGGTGCCTGGACACTGAACAGGCTCCCCA